>JANTFE010023228.1:54253-71290 GCA_027562315.1 Costus pulverulentus | reverse complement strand
CTAATAGTTGATCATATGTTCATGCCATGCGATCTTCATGAAACCCTTGTTTTCGCCCATAAAAATTTTATATGCGCCTGAGTTAGGGTTTCGCCCCCTTTCAGCACTCACCCTCTGACTTCCACCTCCACGTCCTCTACTTCCTTGACTTGGGATTGCTCTGGTTATAGTTCTTGGTGCCATCCTGGAAACAAAATAACATGTTATTTAATAAATGTTTACTTATTCATTTATTTTAACCTTAACCCAAACCCAATCCTGTGGTTCCTATATCCTTAGGTTTTCTTACTAAACCTGTAGCTCTGACCTGTGGGTTATGGGGCCACATAAACTTAAACCTGTGAACCTATAGCTCTGATACCATTAAATTTGTCACGCCCCGGTGGGAAGCCGGCTATTCCTAGCTCAGGGTTCCCAGGGAGTAACAATATTGATAGAACCAGAGAACTATAACAATCCAATAACATTTATTAAATAAACAATCCAAATTTTACATCAACGGTTTTATAATACAATCTCTAAATACAAGCTCTAAAACATATTATCAACTGAAAAAACAACTAAAAGACAAACTATCTCAACTCGGGCTAGTATCTGCTATCTACTCTAGCCCTCCCAGAAGCTAACTTTGTACCTGGAAGAGAAATAAAGGGAGTTAGCGGAAATGCTAAGTAGGAATCAACAAACATGGTGAGGGAATTAACAAACAAGATATCCAATGACAGAAACAACGATATACAAAATAATATAAGAATGTCGTGTAAATCATCAAGCTGGCCAACAGATCTCACTTAAGAGCCGCACTCATTTTCAGAGTGTTTCCACTATAGCTCATGCAATGGAACGACTGTCATAAACAGCCCGGAGTGTTGCATCCAACACTGACATCCGTAGTATTGTCCTCAAGACAACTGGCGGTGTCGTACCGGCATCTCAGATAGTTTGATATAATCAGAACTATAACTCAGATAAACAAGCCGCTGGAGAATAAATCATCCATGTCAGAGGTCAATATATAACACGACTTTATCATCATAGATTTACAACGGTTTCACATACTCATGTGTCAATATCACAGATAACAATTATTCAGCAATGCTAATAAGCCAATATATCAGATATCTCCAAACAGGTTTGTTAATCATTCATATAGAAGCAGAATATGACCAAGTAAACAAGATAATTGAGATCAACAGGAATCCAGAAACAAATAAAGCAGATGAAACAATCAGATATCAGTGTCAATCAATTCTATCATATGCATCATATATCAAACCAAAGGATTAAACAACAAATTCTTTGACACTGTAGGAATGGAGTAGGGACAAATTCCTACCTCAATCGCTGTTATTCTGAATCCTTTTGAAAAGTCAACAATTTGTTTTATCAAACGATGAAAGCCGATTATTGGATCAACTACTCTGCAACATGAATTTGTACAAGAACTTTATGAATAATCATTCTAACTTGAGAAGCAAGACTACCAACATGTAGAACATATCCCTATACCTAGAGAACCAATCTTAGATCATATGAACCGGACCTAAAACTCACTGAACCGAACATAATTGCACTGAACCGGTCAAATTTACCCTAAATCAAGTCAGACCGAGACTTAGAACTTATATTACACAAAATATACAACTCTTGTAAAGACACACAGATTACCAATAGATAGGAAATTACACAGGCTTTCCAACGGCTACCTGAACCGGCCTAGATTCGACCGAATCGGGGTCGAACCGGTCGAAATTCAATTACTGACCCAAATTGGAATTGAACCGCTCGGTTTGGTTCAATTCGATTTCAAAACTCACTGGTTTATTTATAAATAAACCGCCGGCCAAACCCTAATTTTGGACCTAACCGTCATTCGCCTACGTCGCCCAAATGCCGCCGCGCAAGGCTGCCAGAATTGCGTCCGCTGCTTGCGCCGGCGGGCTCCCGAGGACGCGTCGAAGATCAGATCGCCGCCAAACTTTGCCAGATGACTCCTGACGATGAGGCGAGGCTCTACGACCAGCTTCGGTGAGTTTTTGACCCACGGTCGAAGCATTCGAAGCCACATAAGTTATTGATGGTGGCGTCGCGGCCGTCGATACACAAAACTTAACCACACTCATCTATACCGAAACCGAACTTCACCAAAACTTCAGGAAAGGTAGGATAACTTGCTACGATGCTGTATCGTAGCCTAGAATAGAGAGATCGTCGTCGATGATGGCGCTGGATGGTTGGAACACGAGGTGGTGCCGCTGGGACTCCGGCGATGGGTTCGAGCTCGATTTCTCCCCTCTGGAGGCGCTTCGAGGCTTGAAGTTGCTCTAGGTTCTGATTCTAATCGAGTCGAGCGGAAGCCCTCTAATATAGAGGTAAAACACGTCCGAAATCAGTGAGAACGCGGCGGCGACTCGATCGCCGCAGAATTCAGAGAAGACGACGCGTCGACTCAGTTCCAAATTTGAAATTTAAATTTAAATCAAGTAAATCAAATTCGATATTATAATAAAATGGCAACTTAGCTCAGTGGTTAGATGGAGTCAAAAGTGATCATGCGACCAAGGCTCAAATCTCCGCGGGCGTATTTTTGTTTTAAAATAACTTTAACTTAAAGTTGAAATAAGAAATAGTAGCGCGGTTTAATAACTATAACTGAAACTCAACCCAGCGGTTGGGCTGATCCACAAAGAGGCTTGCGTCATGGGTTCGAACCCCGCGAATGCCAAAAATCAAGTTTTTATTAGAATCACTTTTTAAATCCTTTTAAATATTAAGACAAAACTTTTATAAAATCAAGGTTATAACACTACTGCTCTTCATCTTCTCCAACTGACATCGGCGACAATTTTCACTCCCAGCCGTTGAGCTACCTGCTGGAGATGACATCTATTCCTCTTCCTCGTGCGCTGGCTTCCTCTATCAAGCTGATTTCTCCAGCCATTACTCCATTTTTGATGCCGCCCATCCCCTTCTCCAATGGAAATCGGCATCGCTTCTTATGTTCACCATTCAAGCTGTAGACATTGGGTTTTGTTTTGTCTTCCCGGAGTTATTGCCCCCTTCGCACAATGATTCTTATCAAGAGGCAACTCCTTTAGTAGCATTTCAAACACCCTGGAAAGTTGATTTCTTTCACCGCTTTTGTCACCACAACACAGTTGTCTTCTTCCTATCCAACGATCAAGCCACTAGAGTTGGTTTTTGCCTCTCTACTTGGAACTATAAATCTCTCTTCAAGGTTTTGACAAGGTGATTATTTGTTTCACTGATTCTGGTATGCCACGGTTGTCGCCACATTCAAAAATGAAGTTATGACTCTACTCTCGCCTTGCCAACAACTTCGCCAGGTTCCAAAATATCCTCGCCATACTTTACCTTCCAGTTTTGCTATATCTTCTATTGCTTCCGCCATGGCTCCCAAATGCTAAATAGGTGCTCGAAAGACTACCATTAACATCCCTGTAAACCCCTACCGCATACCTTGATCTTCCACTACTCAGCCTCTTTTAGCATATGTGATTCCCAGTCAGCGTTCAATCTTTGATTTTCCCTTGCGCAACTCTATTCAAGAGCGCAGGTGATAGCAAATATTCTTGCGCAAGATCTTACATACCCACTACTTGGATAGGTTTGCTATGGGCACACTTGAATTCTCAGATGACATTGAATGGATGTTCAACCACAGAGGTTGGCACCAATTTTTCCATATGACGCACCCGACATATACTTCGTTTTGCCTAGAATTCTTTAGCTCTCTTCACGCCTAGATCTGGATTCATGCATATCTATGAGGTTGATTATAAAGCGCGGGGATTTCTACTTCCTCTTCGTCAAGGATGGTTCTCAGCCATTATCCTTACCATGTTAGGAGCGTACCACAATAAGGGATAAGAGCAATTGGAAGCCATCACTACCTCTACCACTAACACTGCTGAACATGTTCTATCGCTGAGTTCAATATGACCATCATCCTCAAGTGGATTCTTTTCTTTTACTGGCCTCTACGATAGAATAGATGGCTGCATAACAACAACGCTAGGGGAAGTTTATGACTTCTCTCTAGACTTCCTTTTGTGATCTGAAGGCGACACTGATACCAGATGAGGATGATGAGCCAGACAATAGGGGTGATGGTGACGACGATGTGGATGATCCTCAAGAGGAGGGTGCTGAGATGAGCTCCGATGATGACTCTGCCAGATCTAGTGAGTGTTGCTACCCATCTCTCCAAATTTTTAGTTCTTTATATGCTATGTGTAGGGACTATGCATAATCTAAGTCTAGGAGATTGTGGGTTCTACTTTAAACTTGTTATGCAGTAACTCAATACTTATGCTTTGTGCTTTGATGATACATTTCATATGCTGCTTCTTAGAATGTTAAAATCCTCTAATGTTTTCATGATACATTTTGCATTATTACTCTAATGATTGTTACACCCCTAGTTTCGATATTGGATTACACTTTGTGATTTTTAAATGCTAATGATCTGGTGATGATAAGTGGTGATATTGTTTTGATTTCAAAATCATGATAGCTTGTAGTTGTATGTTGATTCCTTGGGATACTATTATTGTGATCTTAATCTCAATTCAAAGATAGGAAATTCATTTGATTCCATGGAGTGACCTATCCGATATTCGATTGAGGTTCATACTTTCAAGGTATGTTTATGATCTCTTTGTGGAAATACAAACCTCTTTCCATTTGATTCTCCTTACTACTTGTTGGTTATGATCAATGCACTTACTTGATGGTGTTGGTGTATATGCCCTTGGACCCATTGTTGGTCTATCTTTTATACTACTTGACATTGATATCTTATATATATCATTCTGGCATTATCATTTTTATACTATGTTTACATCTGCGAATATGTACTTACATAATAATATCCCTGGAGACAAATTGTGTTTGTGCTCAAACTCGGTCCCTAGTCAAGTACATAAGTGGATATGGGATAGCTCTAGTACATGTGAGACTAGTATATGGGCCGGCTAGGCATAAGGTGCTAACACATACATATGAGTATATCAGAGATAGATATACTAGATCGACACCGCTATGAGTCTCTAACTTGGGGTCATGAATTAACCTCATAAATGACAGGAGATGCATTGATCCTTTGACTTGAGGTCATTGACCCTTCTATATGGTTAGGGATACACTTTGATACAACCTAACACCTTACAGTAGTTGGGAGGTCATAACGGTTGTCATTGAGTATGTCACAACCCATATGAGAAGATCAATGGATAGATATAGGATTTGCCCCTTCCAATGGGAAGCTTGATATCCATAGGGCCCCTATATGGTTCTATGACTGAACGTGTATGTTCATACCTAGGTAAGAACCTGATTTTGTCATAACCATGAGATTAGGTGAAAATAAGTGGTGACACACTTGTCCAATCGGGTATCAGTTTAGCAAAGGGACTATAATGCATTGGTACCTTGTTGCGATGATGGGGATGTCGATGTTGACATCCATTACAAAAACTTGGGTAGCAGCGATGCACTACTAGGTGCCACTCACTGCTTGTGATGACCTAAATTAATCACTGCCAACGTCAAAGGAACCCACAGGGTCGCACACCTTGATGCTTGAGTTTTTGTATTGATCAGATAGCCTTTGGATAGAGTTATTACATAACTCGGATCTATTTTGAATATTTTATTAGTGCCAATGGGCCTGATGAGATGGAAGAAGCTTATTGGAGCCAAACTTCATTTTTGGCATATTGACCAAAATTAACCATGGTTAGCCTCATTTGACCTTGATTTACATTGGATTGAATCCAATGACTTGGTTAACATGCATAATGAAGTTTGGGCTAGGCCCAATACACAATGGGGCTTGCTAATAAGTTATAATGAAGAGATAAGTGGGCTAAAGGTTATAATAGGGAAGAATTGTTGGCATAGGTGCATGAGGACTCCTACTTGGATCAGGAGGGGCGCATATGGCAATGATTGGTATCTTTCAAGTGATTGATTGAGATTGGATTTGATTTAATCACTTAAGATATTAATTGGATTATGATAGGCATGTGGGTTGATTATTGACATAATTAGACTCCAGATTGGATGAGGAATTGTGCTCATGACACATTAGGCAATCTATCATGATGCTTTGACTAGGTTTTGGTGCATGCATGGAATTATTGCCTCATAAGGTATGATGTGGGTGCATATGGCATGGGCTTGCTTAGGCAAGGCTTAGGCGCATATGTTATTAAGGATTTGATCAGGATAATTGATTGAATAATTTCCTTCATTCAAGCCCTAATCACCTACACCTTCCATACACACCAAACTGCCTCTTCATGCTATTTAAGTGACCCTAGCCGACTCCTCTTGTTGGACAATTTCTTGAAGGCGTGGACAACAAAGGGGGCAAGTGCTAGAGATCCTTGGAGCTTCTTCTTCCATCAAAGCCACAAGCTTCTTCCTTCTTCCTCCTCTTGGCGCAAGTAAGGGCTTTGACTTGGCGGCTTCTTCCTTCCTTCTTCCTCCTTGGTGCATGCTCTCTTGGTGGTGGCGCAAGTGTTCTAGGAAGGCTCTCCCTTGGCGTGGATCTTCGTCCTGAGGGTAGCACAGGGCGTGGAAGAAGAGAACTCAAGTATCGACTGTGTGCGAGACTACAGAGGGTGAACACTTGGGCGCCTATATCGCTTCTCCATCTTTTGCTTTGAGGTACTATCTCTTACTCACCGTGTCGACCCCCTCGCTTGACTCGATCTTCTAGGTTTTTGAGACTGTCCTATTTCGAGGATTTACTTCCACTGTATGTATCTATGTATGTATGTAAAATTTTAAAATCCTCGGGGTTTCCCAATAGATGGTTGTTATCTCCGCTCAAAAAAATATCAATAATAATAATAATAATAATAATAATAAGACTCCTCTACTTGGCACTATGAGAAATTAGCAGTGGTACCGAAGATATGAGTTGAAGTTTATGAAAAACAAGAATAAATAATATGACTCCTCTAATTGATATTGCGAAAAATTGGCAGTAGTACCAAAGACAAGAGTAGAAGTCAAATAAAAATAACAAAAAAAGTGAGGATGAAAATAACACAAAAACAAAAGAGTGCATTGGTTTTTTTTTTCCAACTTGTATCTTTGATTGAACCAGGTATTGAACAGAGTGCATAAACCACAGAGAAATTATTGCATTTCATGAAGACAAGCCTCATCTGATTTTGGTTTTTGTATCTTCATACCTTTATTCATGAAAATAGATGATTACGTTAAATCCCTTGACTTGCTGAGGTTTGTTCATAACGGTATCTTCCTAAGAAAAAATGTTTTACAAGCTTGGACTGATTTCATCTTTGTTTGACTACCACTTTTATCTGTTCTTTTATGCTTGAGGACAAGCAATGATCTAAGTTTAGGAAATTTTGATGTCTTGTATTTTTATAGTCTTTTTGACCTATATTTACTAGTGAATCGAGACCTATTATAATGCTTTTACTTCCCTTTGCAGCTAATTTTATTGACTTTCTTCAAAAGCTTCACTACTTATCATGTTTGTTGAATACAGGTCAATTCACTCATTTTTTAAGCTATATGGAAGTACATTTACATCCTCGAGTGAATCAGGAATCTTGACAAGTAGTTTGGCTTCAAACGGGACTAATTTCCAGAATTACTAAAGTAGGACATGATTATATATCAGAAAACTAGATCGTCTCTATGTATGTAGCTCATAAAACCATAAGGCCATAGCATGCATTTCTATCAAAAATGCAAACAAAGAGATAAACAAGGGGAGAAGAGGGTAGAAGTCACCTTGTGGCCCCCATTAGGGAAGGGTCCTTACCCCTTACCTTGTCCTCATTCCCGTATCTTGGTGTTGAGGCTAGATATGGGTAGTTAAATTACTAACATTAAAATCAAATAAGCAAGGAGAGGACGAAATATAATGTCCCCAAACTCCCCATAAACTTCAACAAGAAGATCCTTAGGGGGTCTTGTTCAAAGACTTCATCTTCTTCATTCTCCTTGATGGTTGGCACTTGAGATGGTTGGAGCTGAACTTCCTGATGGTGTCAAAGCATAAGAGATCTTCAAGAAGAGAAGGAGAGTTTTGGTTGAGAAGAACAAGAGAAGAGGGAGGACTCTCAGTTACACTAGAGGAAGAGAAGGGGAAGAGAAGGATTTTTGGATGTAATCCACCACCACACTTGCTTGCGCTCAAGACATAATTTTCATTCAAAGGATATCAACTAATGTGCAACGTGAATATACAAGCGCTTAAATCCTCTGGCTCTCTCAACGTTACATTGAAGCTAAGATTCCAAAGATGCCCTTAATTGAAATTCAAATCTAGGGTTGGATGGTGGCTAAATTCAAATGGTTGGTAGAGATGAAATTCCTTCTCTTAGGCACATTTTGATGCTGATGAGGATGTGGCAATGAGTTGGCTGAATGCAAGGGTGCATGCAAGCCTTCTTTAATGTTCTTCTAGGTTGGATGCGCATGTCTCTTCCATTGGTGGAGTGAAGGGTGTTGGGAAACCCTAGGGATTTTAAAATTTTACATACATTACAGCGGAAGCAAATCCCTGAAGCAGGACAGTCCCAAAAACCCAATAGATCAATGCTTGTGAGGGGTCGACAAGATGAGATGAGAAAGTACCTATGAGCAAGAAGATACGATACAGATATAGGCACCCAAGTGTGTGCCCTTTGCTGTCTCACACTCAAGGGATCCTCGAGCTCTCTTCTTCCACGCCAGGTGCTAGCCTCGAAAAGAAGATCCAAGCCTTTGGGGTCCTTCCTCTATATTTGCACCACCTTCAAGCAAGATGTGCCAAGGAGAAAGGATGGATGGAGATAAGCCGCCAAGCCCAAGAGTTCCTTGCGCTAAGAGGGAAGGAAGAAGATGGCTTGTAGTTTGGAGATGGAAGAAGTTTTCGCCACTAGCCGTGCTCTTGCCATTGTTCCTCGCTCACGCCAACTTCAAAGGATGCTATCACATATGATTGCATTGTATGAGGCAACGGACGGTGTTGTACTCCGCAAGTGCATGGATACTCTGATGTAGCAGTTCTTGGTTTTGGATGGGAAAAGGTTTTAACTAGATGAATTAAGTGAAAGAAAGAGGGAAGTAGAGAGACAAATCCGATTCAAATCTTCGAAAGCAACAAGAAATCGACAAAGCTAAATGTTACTCACTTGGGATGGAGGCCCACTCGCCCACTTGAACTTTGAGCAATGTTCAATTAGTTCTGCGTAGATCGGCTTCTTGTGGGGAGAGAAGTTTGAAGAGGATCAGATGGCCGGATGCGTCGTCGGAAGCACAAGCGCGGTGCTAGTCTTCTTCCTTGTTCGTCCGTGGGTTCTGAAGAGAACCAGGCGGACGACGAGTTTGTGTGCCGGTCGTCAGCTTGAGAGCTTGATTGAAGCAGGAATTGTAGGCGCAACAGTGGACCAACGTTGGAGGTATTGGGGAAGAGAAGAGATAAGGAAAGAGGAGAAGAGAAGAGAAGAAACTTGTTCTCAAACGAAAACACAACTCATGTTTTCAAACTTGCTTAATTGGTTGATTTCAAAAAAAGGTCCCTATTACAAAGGAGGAGCGCCCTTTATATAGTGCTCAAGTTTACATTAAAATAATATGGTAACTCTTTGAATCTTGTGCACTTTAATCGAAAGTTAATTTGGGGCTTCTCGTATCCAGTGTTGAGGAGATGAACCTGAGTTAATGCTTCTTGTACCAAGTGTTGGGGAGATAGTGTTGACACCTATCCATTGAACCTAGTCCACGTTAATCAAGGTTCATCCAAACTCTTCATTTCTTGTGTCCAAGAGATAGACTTGGTTTAATGACGCTTAGGTTCCTTGAATGTAGTTGCTTGAGGATGAAATTGAAGACTTCTTGGGCTGATATTGACTTTGGTCAAAATAAAATAGAAATAGGCCCAATTAAGGCCTAATGAAGGTCCATTGGTCTTATTAAGGCCTCTTTAGTAGCTTATTTGGGCCCAATTATTTTATATAATCCCTTAAAACCCAAGATACCGATCGGGTGGCTTTCGAGCTCGACGAGACCTTCTTGGGACTGTTTTGATCCCCATCAATTCTCCTGGTGATGGGGGCAGAGACCACAAACCACGATGGTACAAGTGGAGTTTACGATTGCCATAGACAAAGGCTTAGAGTCTTGCGAATAAGCTAGCAGACTCACTTATAAAGCTAGCTCAATAATTAGTAGAGGACTACTTCAACCACTCAATTAACTCAAGATATTCAAGCTCAATAAGTTGTGGGAATCAATTCCAAAACGTGACCTGCATCAACGGCAAACAAAACAAATCAGGCGTTAGCCAGCTAAAGCTCTCGTGACACGCCAGCCAATGTCAACTTCAGTCAACACTCAACGCTGCAAATAAGGAAGCTGTAGCGAAGGAAATCTTCAACGTTCCCCCCCCCCCCCTTGCTACTCAAGATGGAAGCTGCAACGTTCACATCTCTCCAACCTCTCTCTGCTGCCGTGGAAGGAAATGGCAACGTTCACCCAACAACGTTCGCTTGGAAAGCTTCTCCTATATATATCAAAGCTCGAACCTTGTAAACGCAGATTTTGTTGAATGGAAATGGTTTTTCATCCTCAATCGGATGTCTCCGATCTTCTTCTCCTCTGAGGCGCTTGTGTCGCCTATCCTTCCCCTCACCTCCTTCTAGGGCCGAGCCCTCCCTCTTCCCTTCTTCTCTACAAGCTTCTTCCTCACGAAACCAAGTCAAACAACCTCGTATTCCCAGTTTCCAGAATTTCCAGAAACTCGTCACCTCGCCGCCGACCATCCACCGGCCGGATCTCTACAAGACTTCGGCCTTCATCGCTCCTACCCCTGAGCAACATTCAGCCGCCGGCATCACTCCATCTGCCTCTCCGATCGCCAGAATCGAACGGCCGAATCCAAACCCCTGTTTCCGCCCAGCTTCCGCCTCAGATCTGCCTTTCATCATCGATCTACTCCGTCCGGCCATCTTTCACCCCAAAATTCCGGCCACGTCCTCTCATCTATGATAACAATCTCCACTTGTAGCAGGTTTAGATTTCGTCCACCATCCGGCGAACGGCGACCGCCCTTGCCACTCACGCACATCCCCTGTTTCCACCGAGCTCCCGCCCAGCACAACTCTTCCGCGGGTTTCTCCTCTGATCAGCCACCATCCACCACGAAACTCCGGCTACATCATCACCACAACCTCATCAACTCCCAGTCGTAGCAGTTTCGGCATCCGTGCACTACCGGCCGTCCGGCGACGCGCCCGGTTCTTCTTTCACATTTCCCCTGTTTCCGCCAGTCTTCCGCCCCAGCTCCACCTTTCCTCGTCGCCCTCTTACGACCGGCCACCATTCGACCTCAAACTCCGGTCACGTCGTCCTCACAATCATACCAACCTCCAGTTGTAGCAGGTCCGGCGAATGGACATCACCTGACGAACGACGGCCACCTTTGCTCCACACGCGCGTTTCCCCTGTTCTGTTCGAACAGCCGCCTCTCTTTGCAGTTTTCCCTGTTCCGCCTGAACAGTCATCTCTCCACCTCTGCCAGTGCTCCGACGCCACCATCACCAACTCCTGCTGTATCAGAGTTGTAGACGAACCCCTAGCTCCGGCGCCATTGAATAGCGCAAACCATCCTCGCCTGTTTCCAAACTCTCCTCTTGCTGTTGTTTCTGTTTTGCTCTTTCATAATAATCTAACTACTCTTATTGGCGCAGGTTTTTGGCATGGTCAGACAAGCCTCTTGCTCTGATCCTTGGAACCGATAGAAAGACCAAAACATCTTCTATCATTCCAATCAGCTGCGACGAATCTAGATGGACCAGAACATGCTACAAGACATAGCAATGTTTGATGAATGATTTAACTCCTGCATTCGTTTTCACAACTAATCTGAATAGTGTTATTTGTGCAGGTGCTCTAAGCAATTGGTGCAACAAGTATCTTGAACTTTGGTTAGATAATGAAGCACACATCTTGTACTTTCATTTGGACTAGTTGATGCAAGCCTAGGTTCAACAGTTCAGTCTAGCAAGAATTGTAAAATTTGCAAATCTGAAACATTTCTGTGCTATGTTAATTTACCAATCCGAATAGCTATATTGTTGCAAACGTTATAAATTGTTGACAACTCTTCATCATCTATTTTTCATGACATTCAAAAGAAGTAGTGTTGTTCTACTTGCTGGTATAATCAGTTCAAATTTTGGGCATATGGATTTTTCTACAGGTATAGCAATTTTTCCTAAATGATTATTTTATTGCCCTGGATTTCTGGTTATTTTTCTGAATTTTTATTTTTTTGAAAATAAAAAAATATAAAAAAATTAGTTTTAATAAGTAGAATAAATCGCACGCTTCCCCCCTCCATCACCTGGGGTGAGAAAAATTCTCCTTTGGAGAATGTTGTTGATACTCTGAAGCAAGTCAGGTGAGGTCTCTGCTAATTGTTCCTCAGATATCCAGGTGTCATCATATGCATTTCTGCCTTTGCATCAGACTAAGTAGCGTTTTTTTGTACCTTGAGGAGATATTACAAGTTGTTCTTCGAGCATTTCTGCTACCACTTCTTGTGAACTTTCGATTGGGAAATAACCTGCTGATGGTACTTCTTCTTGTAGGGGTTCATGATACGGCTGCAAGTCTTGAATGTTCAAAGTCTTGCTTATACCCTATTCTTCAGGAAGGTCAAGAACATAAGCATTGTCGCTAATCTTGTGCTTGACTATGAATGGGCTTCTACTCCTAGCTCCAAGCTTTTGTTTGGCTCCCATCCTTTCAGATCTCACCATAACTTTATCTCCCTCATCGAACGTATGTGGCCTACAATGAACGTTAGTTGTTGTACGATATACATTATTGCTCGAAAAGATCTTTTGTCGAATTTTATTATGCAGTTCTGAAATGTGTTGTGCAAAGGAGTAGGCTGATTCAGAAATTTGGTTAGATGTGGTGAGGGGGGTCAAGTGAAGGGGCTTTCGAGGTTGGTAACCTAGCACTACTTGAAAGGGGCTTAATCCAGTTGATCGATTGATTGCACTGTTAAAAGCAAATTCAGCAATTGGTAACATAGATACCCAGCTATCTTGATGTTCACTTACCAGACATCTTAGTAAATTCCCCAGACTCCTATTAACAACCTCCGTCTATCCATCCGTTTGAGGATGATAGGTAGAAGAGAATTTTAGCTTTGTTCCAAGAAGTTTCCACAGGGTTTTCCAAAAGTATCTAACAAATCTAGTATCCCTATCAGAAATAATGGTTTTAGGGAGGCCATGTAAGCACACAATTTCCATAACAAAGAGCTTCGCAACATGAGAAGCATTAGAGGGCTTGGAACATGGTAGGAAATGAGCCATTTGGAAGAACCTGTCAACGACCACGAAGATGGAGTCGAATCTAGCAACAGTTCGGGGAAGTCCAAGTATAAAATCCATGCTAATATCTTCCCATGGTTTATGAGGGACAGGGAGAGGTGTGTATTTTCCAGTATTTGGTCTAGGAGTCTTAGCATATTGACAAATGCCACAATGTCGCACGATTCGAGCTGTGTCTCGTCTATGCGTGCGCCAAAAGAAGTGTTCTTCAGCGAGTGCATAGGTTCGATCTTGACCATGATGGCCAGCACCACCTCCAGCATGTAATTCCCAAAGTAAGTGGTCTCGAAGAGAGGTGCGGGGAATACACAAGCGATTTCCATATAAAAGATACCCATCCCTAAGAAAGCATATGGAACCAGTAATGGGTCCATCGACCAACTGTGCATATGTCTTAGCAAAGTTAGGACATACCAAGTAATCCTTCTTAACACTTTCAAAGGTAGTAATCTCCATGTGTAACATGTGTAAGAGGTTATGAGTTACAACGATAGCATTCACAAGTTTAGGGCGAGGATTCCTACTTAAGGCATCACCTACTTGGTTCTCTTTTCCTGCCTTATGCTTGAGTACAAAAGTGTACTATTGAAGGTATTCAACCCATTTTGCATGGCGGAGATTTAGTTTCTTCTGTGTGCTTAGGTAGAACAAGGCCTGGTGGTCACTAAAAAGGACAAATTCGGTATGTAGCAAGTAGTGTCTCCAATGACAGAGGGATTGTACAACAGCATAGAATTCTTTGTCATAGGTCGAATAGCATTGCCTAGCGTCACTCAATTTCTCGCTAAAGAAAGCAATAGGGTGGCCACCTTGGCTAAGGGTCCCACCAATGCCAATGCCTGATGCATCGCAGGCGACTTCAAACACTTGGAAAAGTCAGGCAGCTTAAGAATAGGGGCAGAAGTCATGCGTTGCTTGATCTCATGGAAAGCCTTACTAGCTGCAGGGGTCCAGATGAATTCTCCTTGAAGAATACAGTTAGTGATTGGGGCAACAATGGTGCTGAAGTTTCTTATAAATCTACGATAGAAAGTTGCAAGTTCATGAAAACTACGCACCCCATACAGAGTCTCAGGTTCAGGCTAGTCTTGGATAGCTCAAATTTTATCAGGGTCAGCTTTAAGGCCATCCGAAGAGACAATAAACCCTAAGAAGACAACTTGATTCGTGAGAAAGTAACATTTCTTCAAATTCACAAATAGTTTTTCTCTGAGCAGAAGTTCAAACGTCAGCCTTAAATGGTTTAGGTGGTCTTCTTGGGTTCGGCTATAGATGAAGATATAGTCAAAATACACAACTAAAAATTTTCCAATGTATGGTTTCAGAACTTGAGTCATGACTCTCATGAAAGTAGAAGGGGCATTCGAAAGACCAAATGGCATGACAAGCCATTCATAAAGCCCATCATTAGTTTTGAAGGCCGTCTTCCATTCATCTCTAGGGCGTATGCAAATTTGGTGATAACCGCTTCTAAGGTCAATCTTTGAAAACCAAAGTGATCTCGTCAACAAGTCTAACATGTCATCTAAACGAGGGACTGGGAAACGGTACTTAATGGTGATTTTGTTAATAGCACGACAGCCTACGCACATGCGCTAGGTGCCATCCTTTTTTGGAGTGAGTAATGCAGGGACAGCACAAGGGCTTAAGCTCTCTTGGATGAAGCCCTTTTGAAGGAGATCATTTACCTGGCATTTCAACTCTTGGTGCTCTGTTGGGTTCATTCGATAATGAGGCAAATTAGGCAAGGTTGATCCCGGTATCAAGTCAATTGCGTGTTGGATGTCACGCATGGGAGGAAGGTCAGATGGAAGGTCATCGGATGTGAGCTCCTTAAACTCAGTGAGGAGAGCTTGAATAGAAGGAGGAATCTTAGGTATTATGCTAAAAAATATAGGTATTAGATCGACCATAGTGTATAACATTAAGGTCATACAACCAGGGTCTACCTAACAACACATGTGAAACATCCATAGAAATTACATCGCACCACACTTTGTCATGGTAGTCAGCTATGTCAAGTGGTACTAGATAGCGTTGTGAGACAAGAATACTAGTAGTGTCAAACCAAGCAATAGAGTAGGGGCAAGGGTGAGTTTCGAGAGACAGTCCAAATCGAATGACAGCAGTGTGTGAGACAACATTTAGACAACTACCACTATCTATTACAATTTTGCACGAGTGTCCATTACACTTTGTGTAAGTGTGAAAAATGCTAGTCCTCTTCCTGTCTTCCAGTGGTTTAGGTTGGACTAGGGTGCATCTAACGACTCCAAGAGTTGGTCAAGATTCTTCTTCTTCAGACGAGTAAGTGTCAGGTTGGTAATTGTGTAGAGATGGATCCTCAAGTTGAGGTTCCAGGGGGTAACACGCTTCTGCACATGGTTGAGTCAGATTGTGTATGGAGTCAGAGGGTCCTTGTTCACTAATGTGCAGAGTTCTAGGACAATCTTTAGCTACATGACCAGGTTTATTGCAGCGATAACAACTAGTTCTTCTTGGATTAGGGAGGGCAGGGGCCTTTCCTTTGTTAGTAGCGGTAGGAGGCCGAGTGGTTGTCCAAGCAGTAGGTTGAGGTGGAGCCCTTTGGGAAGGAGACGTAAAAGAAGTCCTACGGGTAGAGTCTCTTAGGTTCTGCTCAACTTCACAAGCCCTTTGAAAGCCAAGGTCTATTGAGTCAATATGGTAGGACGTGAGTTCTCGGTGAATTTCTGGACGTAATCCATTTTTGAACCGAGCAAGGGTGAGCCTAGGGTCTTCCCTTAAATCACATCTGATGAGGAGCTCATCAAAGCGTGTCATGTAATCAGCTACAGTTCCAGTCCCTTGGGAGATACTACTCACTTGTTCAAATAGACGGTTCCTATAATGTGGGGGCACATATTTTTCTCTCAACCTATATTTCATTTCTTCCCATAGAGTGATAGGTGGTTGGTGAGATCGTTCAACTTGACGCTCTACATTTATCCAATGGAGCTTAGCAGGTCCTTCTAGTAGGAGCCGGGCAAACCTAACTCTTAAATTATTAGGCATGTTGCACCACTCAAAGTAATGATCAACTGACATCTCCCAGTCGAGGTATACCTTAGGGTCAAGGTTGCCATCAAACTTATTGGGATTAACTCTAACAAGTTGGATGAACTCATCATCCTGTCGAGCCCTGTGGGGACGAGGATAGGGCCTAGGGGGTTCAGGTTCCCATTCAGGTTCTTCTGGGTAAGGTTCCGGGTATCGCTCTCTTGGAGGATTCTGTTCCCTTTGCGGGTAGAATTGTTGGTTAGGTTCTCTACGAAATGCTATAGGGGTAGCCCTATTTCTTCTTCCTGCATTCATCCTTAGTGGCGGCTGAGGAGGTGTCTCTAGCTGTTCAGGGACTTCTTCAAGTGGCCTAGAAGTGACATAAGTTGGCTGGAGTCTTAGTTCCAATGCATCTAATCGCTCATTTAACCGTTGCAATAAATGGATCAACTGATCTTGTTCAAGTAAAGGTTCATTAGGATTAGGGGTTGAAGGTGGACCATATTAGTGAAAGTGCCCCTTATCGAGGGGGGTCCCCTTCTAGAGGGAGCAAAAACCCTAAAGTGATGGCGCATAAAATTTTGATTTGCGGAAACTAGGGTTTATAGGATCGACT
>JANTFE010023228.1:1710-15685 GCA_027562315.1 Costus pulverulentus | reverse complement strand
ATTGACAGTGGTACCGAAGACAAGAGTTGAAGTCAAAAATAAAAAGTGTGTATCTAAGTGGGTACATGCCATCGTTACAAAAACAAACAAAATACACAAAAAAAAGTCTTGTGTGGAAAAAGATCTTGGAAACCTAATTCCTGTAAACAGAAGCATGATAGATTTGAAGTGAAAACTGGGTGAAATCATGAGATTGAAAATTATATTTATTATACAAAATGCAAAGTTTTATTTAATTGAGTTGTGGATCTAGAGGGTTGAGTTCTAAGGATGATATGTTTACTTGAAGTTTTGTAAATCAATTGATAGAATTTTTTTTCATTGATGGGTTGTATTTAGAAATTTATTGAGCATGAAAAGGTTATTTTTTTAATCAAGTTTTGATTTTTGCTTGAGGACAAGCAAAGTTTGAGCCTTATGTATTTTGATGACACCAAAATATATAGTATATTTTGTATCATTTTGGATATCTTTTCATGCTAGATTGAAGATATTTTACTTGTTTTCATGTCAAATTCATCGAATATTACAAAGTCTACTTCTATTTTGGTTTTTCATGATTTTCAAGTAAAAAGGCACTATTTCAAGCAGTTTTCAAGCAAAATCAAACACATAGAAGAGTTACCATCATCAAGAGGAGATCACCCAAGAAATTTCACGCAAAACGGAACAACCTTACAAAATACGGCAGTGTCGTAACCTATTTTACGGTACCGTATTTTTCGCGGCTACCGTAAAATCAGAGCACTGCCGTATTTTGGTGATTTCTCAAACAGAAATTTTTCCTGATTTTACGGCACTGCTGTAAAGAATTACATTGCCGTATTTTTCAGCGCTTTCAGAATAGAGAACTTTGCAGTTTTTACGGCACTACCGTAACCCATTTTACGGGCCGTAATTCCCAGCTGATTCAGACCAAAGAACTCGTCTGATTTTACGGCACCATCGAGAAATATTTTACGGGCCGTAATTTTGACTCAGCGTTCACAGAATGATTTTACAGCACTGCCGTAAATTATTACACGGCCGTAATTTCCAGTCAAAATCGTGAGTTTTCCGCGGCTGAAACTTGTTCGGGCCATAACTTTTGATCCAGAGCTCCAAATTAGGATCCGAAAGTTGCTACGGACTTGTCTTTAAGAGAGGAAGGCGTAAGATGTGTAAAGAGGAACTTATATCCAGTATCGAGGGAGAAATTGCCAGAGAGGCGGCTAGGGTTTGGCCTCACGCCGAGAGGCGTAGAGGGCACCTCAGGCCATAATTTTCACTCAGAAGCTTCGGCTGGAGGAGAGAAAGACGCCACAGAAGTTTTAGAGCATTTGGAGTCCGATTGGAGGAAGAATCAACAAAACAGCGGTGACAGCGCTGTTCATCACGAAATTACGGGTGTAATTTACATTACACCTGTGTTGTAACGTTGTTTTTTTTCTCCTTCTCTGATTTCTAATTGTTATAAACTATTATTCATTGTATTTTTTCCTCCATGCAAGCTTAACACTCTTTTGGGACATGGGGTGTAATCCCCTTAATTCTTAATGATTAGATAACTCTTCTATTTTCGTCATGATAATTTTTGCTATGATAATTTTACTTTTTTGATGGATTGTGTTTAGACTCTCTATAAGTCCATGTCACTAATTATGTTTTTAGAGTTTTCGCAATGAGACTGAAAGGTGATTTGCTTGAGAACTTGGAACCCTATAATTGCATGTTAGGATCCCTTCCTTAGGTTAGATCTAATTTGATCTGTTCTAGTAAATTAATTGCCATGATTATAACATGAATCTATAGATCGAGTCTATTTTTCAAACGTGGAGATCTTGTGCGAAAGCAAGAATCGGAATGTTGGAGATCCATGAGTAAAACTAGTGTAGACACTCGGATGCACGAAAGTGATCCTTGAGACTCCAATAGAGATTATCAACCTAGAATTCGGATGCACAAAAGTGATCTTTGAATTCTCTGATTGATGATTTACTTATCTTTAGCCTGAGATAAATCTTGCATAAAAGTGAGGATTTATCTCTGCGTGGTTATCTGCACGAAAGTGAGATAATCCTTTTATGAAGTAAATTAGGTCTTTATTTTAGCAAGATTTGATTGACAAACCTTTTATATATCTAATCATTGAAGTTAAGGTGGATGAAACCCTAGTCCCATGTATCTCTCTTTGATTATCTCTTATTTTGTGCGCTTTCCTATTGTTTACTCGCATCATACTCGATTGCTTAGCTAGTGAGAATACAATTATTTGGTACTTAACACGTAGGTCTCTGTGGATCAATATTTTTATTACTTCGATAATTCTGTGCACTTGCGGAATCCTATCATACAACGTGTCATGCTCCTTGTGTTACATCTCTATTCTGATGACTTATTAGAGACATTGATATGCACCTTCGATGCCTTCTATCCATGATCATGTTGTAAGGGCAATTGTATGAAGGCAATAATGCCATTTTGTTACTTTGACTTGTTATGATACCATTGTTCTTTAGCCCTTACATCTTATAGTGGGAAAATGATTGATCCCATTTATGGGAATTATGGCTATGGATGTGGAACTAAGTGCAACATGAGAAATCATGGGGGCCACCTCTTGAATCCATGGGAGCCACCTCTAGAATCCCTCCACTCACATTTGGTTGGGTCATGACGAGCCCTTTGCCGGCTTTTTGCTTTGTGGACTTCCTAGATGTGGGTTAGTCTTGCTTCTAGACGTGGAGAACTTTATTTGTTTTAGTTCCCACTATTCTTTATATGATGCTTTGATAGAGGCTTTTGACATTTGACACTTATAAGAAGATACCATATATTGCTATTATGACATTTTGTTTGAATACCATGAGATCATGACATTACCCATGCTCCTATGCTTGAGTAGATCTTGCTCAACTATTCATATGCTCTTGTTCTTCATGTTTTTTATTGTCATAGTTTTGAGATATCAATTTGGTTGTACATTTTTATACTAATTATCATGAAAAGCTATGTTCCAAAGTAATGCTCATGAAAATCTATGTTTCAAAGTATCAACAAAATTATATTTTGTTCCATGGGCTTGGTGGATCTTGTTGAGTTTCCATAACTCAATCTTTTGATTTGATATATATTACATGTTAGCTTTTGGTTGCTTTCCTTGGGGCAATAAAAGAAGTGCTAAAGGGATTTATGCTAAGTAGGCTTTTGGTTTAGTTTTGATGAGTTGAAATGGTAGACTCTTGTATATGATATTTTGTTTTGTATATGTTATTTTGGGAGTGTAAGAGAAGAAACAAGAATGTTGTAATGTGAATGTTTGTTTCATGTATAACTGAAGTTTGATTGTATAAATGAAGTTTGATCATCTATGAGTATGTGTAGTTTGATTGGTGTTAGCTTATGATTAGTATTGTTGTTATTGTGTTGTTGTTGCAACCCTAGAAGGCTATATATCTATATGATATTTGATGTGATTCACAAATTTGTAATGTTTTGAATCCTGGGAATAGATTACATTATGATTCTAGGTGTGTGACAATAGGTGATTGCCCTAATCTTAGCAAATTAAGGATTGCAAGAAAGGCAACGGTTATGCCACTTGTAGACTCCTAAGAGAAACAAAGAACCAAGGATTTGTGATAAGAGGTTGAGGAAGAGAAACATGTTTTTAATGAAAAACTAAAATTCAGATTTTCTATTTTTCATGAGCATATAGAAAAACATGAGATACATATCTTGCTTGTGCATGGTTATGGTCATAGTCAAGCCCCTTGTATGTCTGTGATGTATTTGTATAAGGCTTGTGTGCTACTCTTTTTCTTTATTTTATAAATTGAAGATTAAGGGGTGCATCCTTCATGAAGTTATGGCATTGGCGCATCTATATTGATGGCGCATTATGCATGGTGGCGCATGTATGGGCTTGGCCGAACCTTAGGGTTTGTTTGCTATACCTCTTGGCGCTTGCATGGTGGCGTATCATGTTTGGAGGAGCCACCTTTGCATTGGCAGAACCTTCTAGGGGTGCATCCAGCATGTGCTTCTAGGGTTTGTGTGATATACCTTGGTGTGGAGGACCTTGGAGCCGCACTTAAAGATAGAGCTTAGTGGCGGCTAGGTTAGGTCTAGTTGGGGCTTGTCACTTAGGTCAAGCTTTGAACATCCTTGTCATGTCATGGTTCAATGTGTTGATTAGGCTATGACTATATCACTTATTTACTGCTTACCACATCTGTTAAAGCATGCCTGGTTGTGTTTTATCTTGTTGTTATCACTATAGGATTGCATGTCTGTAATGTTAGACAAAAGATAAAACTAAGAGGATGAAATCTCAAAAACCCTCAAATAAAATATCAAGCCTGAGATAGTCTTCTAACTCATAGTCCTCGTCAAGCTATCGATAAGTGGTGTTGTGCACTATTTTCCACCCTCATGGGACACCCCTACTTATCTTTAGAAGGCTTGTGGTGATAATGGTTTCACCAGTCCAGTTTTAACTTGGACGTGCCAAGGAGACTCGTTGGCCCTGGGCATAACGGTTAGGATAGACTTGATTAGTTATTCATATGTGGTGGCCACATGATAGAACTCTAGAGGCAATGTTGAGAGGTTAGGGTTTTATATTGTATCCAGCCTTCGCTAGACATGAAATGCCTATACTGTCTCAATAGGTTCCTTACATAGTAGATGCCCATGTCATGTGCTTATGTAGGCCTTAGGTTATGTGGCCAATGATATATCATAAAAATATTTTAATGAATTGATATAAATTCATGGAGGGTGAAAATATGATAAAAATTATTTATTTGATTTTTTTTCTAATTTAAATGAGTGAAATTTAATTTCATAATTGAGACTACATGGTGAAAACTTTGATATGAATTTGGATTGAATTAGAATTATAGTCTATTTGGATAATTTAAATTATGCTAATGCGTCACAAGCTTCTCCTCACTATTCCATATAAATAATTTAGCCTATCTAAGAATCCGCACAATACTTTTTCTCATATAATAAAGCCATTACCATTTAATCCATTATAGGTATTACATTGCCATTACTCATTGATTTTGTCCATAAGGATCAAAATACTTCAAGATGACTTGCAAAAGTAGATGGATCAAGAATGAGTAACAATAACATATAAAAGATACTCTTATATACATGGTAAATTATAGCATATAATGTCAATTGACTACATACATATTTTTAAATGAATTTTAATAATTGTTTGCCAAGCCTAACCTTATATTATGAACTTTTTTTTTCAAAAACAAGATAAAAGGAAATAATGTTTAGCTAGTGGGTAATTGGGAGATATATCTCATACATATTCAATTTTATCATATTACTATCTTTTAAGGATAATTTTTTTGATGTTATGAACAATCGCTGAAATCTTGATTTCAATGAAAAATGTTAAAATAAATTTGTGAAAACTTACAAAACTTTCTAGATCATTGTTATCCACCCACCTAAATTATACTACAATTCTTCCTTTCTATCATTTTCCTCTACTAACATATCATCATCGTGACAAGCATTACTCTTGGTATTTGCAAGATCTAGCACCGTTTTACTATCTTCATTTCAGAATGCGATTTTAGAAATATATAGAAAAGCATCTTTAAAAAAAATCAAAAAGCATATTAGATGACTTGTTACTCTAGGTGGAAAGGAATTTTGTACAAAGCAATCTAATTATAAAATGATTTGTTACACCTCCTTAAAGCAGTTAAAGATAAATAATCTAAATCCAAAAAGAGCAGAAGAAAACATGTCTTTTTATTATTAAATCAAATATAAGAAAACATATCCAATAGTAAAAGGTGTACAACTGATTCACTAGCTAACACTTTAGCTTTTTAGGAATAACAAAAATAACTAACAACTAAACTCTAACAACTATTTCATGGATTCTCTTGCCTCCTGAAGTACTTCAAGTGTAACTGCGCTTGCGGGGATTGCTAGACGATCTAACTCCTCCTGAACTGCAACTGCACAAACATCCCTCGCGGGTTAGCAAATAAATGCTAAGCAAGCCTCTCCCCAGAAGAAAGGGTAACCCCTTAGATCCAAAGGAGGAAGAAACTAGCAAAAAGAATGAACAATAAGATTATAACAAACTGAATACTGAAAACTGTAAACTGAATTGCAGCTAAAGGAATTGAATCAATTGATTTATACCAGATCAAAATATTATGCAAGTAAACACTATGAGCAATACCTACTGGCTTGTGGGGTCATCACCCCAAATACGCATGATAAGGTGAATCATTCACCTTACATGGTGAACACATGCGCTACCATGCATCACGAATCCCGGTGTATACTAACTTGGGACCCTGGTCTGTCCACAGAGTGGATACTACTGGGTACGTGCTCAATACAACTATTCACACACGTGGGTACTAGAAAACTTGTCATACAGATATGCTATCCACAACGTGGATACTAAAACAGTGCTTTGCTTGAAACATGTGTGATTGACAAACAACAGGTAACAATAAATCTTCAATATGTATAGAAATTATACTTTTCAAGTCAACGGCAATGAGGATAACAAACTTTTAATGTACAGAAATCTGGTTTGAGGTCTTACCTTTGAAAAACCAAGAAAACGATGCGAGCCAAATAGTAGTTCAATCACTCTGAAATATAAATTTGAACATGAACTCTATCAACTAAGATTAAAACATAAAAACAGAGACCATCAACAGATAGAAAATGCCCCAAAACCTAGGGAACCAACCTTAGATCCAGTTAACCGGAAACAGAACCCACTGAACCGCTCAGGATTGCAGTGAACTGATCATATTCGACCTGAACCAAGCCAAACCGACACTTAAAACCTAAATTACACAAATATACAAGTTATGTAAGGACACACAGGATACCATTGGATAGGCCTTTTCATAAGCTTTCCAACGCCTACCTGAACCGGCCCAGATTCGACCGAATCAAGGTCGAACCGGTCAGAATACAAGTGTTGGGCCGAAATTAAAATTGAACCGCCCAATCTGTTGAACCAGTTTAAATTTATTTCAAAACTCAGCCGAGCGATTTATTTCAAATAAACCAAGCCCCAAACCTAAAATCGGACCGAACCGATCACTCGCTCGCGCCGCCCCATCGCCACCGTGCAAGGCGGCCGGACTTACGTCCGTCGCTTGCGCCGGCGAGATCCTAGGAGCGCGTCGAGCGTCCGTTCGCCTCCAGATTTCACGAGGAGACTTCTGCTGTCGCCGGGAAGCTCCTCAACCAGCTGCGGCAAGCTTTCGACGCCCGTTCGAAGCACTCGCAGAAGCCGCAGGCATCGACGGTGGCGCCGCCGCCGTCAACACCTCAAAACTTATCTAAACTTAAACTAAACATCCCCAAAACTTCTCGGAAGAAATCTTACCTTGCTACGAAGCTGAAACGTAGCTTAAAAGAGAGGTATCGTCGTCGTTGGTTGCACAGAAGGTGAAAATGGCTGCAACTCCGACAAACTCCTCTAGCTCTGATTTCCTTCTCCTGACGGCATGTTGCGGCTCGAGGATCCCTTAGATTTGATGGCGGACTAGGGCGAATAGAAGCCCCCTTAAATAGATAAGAAGCGCGTCCAAAAATAGCGAGGGCGCGGCAGCGACTCAGTCACCGCGAAATTCAGAGACGACGACGATTCGACTTGTCGCCCAAAACAAACCAAAACCGAGATCAAAAGAAATGGGCGCAGTTTATTATTGTACTGCAAAGGTAGCTTGGTGGTTCGGTTGAACCACAAACACGAGCGCATCGTGTGTACGAGCCCCCGTGAACGCAGCTTAACCTTTTTCCACTAAAACTACTTATTTTTAACTCAAATAAATTCCAAAAATTCCATAAAAATCATAGAAAAATCTGAAACAACAATATGAATTTCCTAAAATTATTTTCTCAAAAATCTAGGTTATAACATTCTACCCCCCTTAAAAGAAATTTGGTCCTCCAAATTTATATATAACATCAGTTTGCACAAATAATAATAGCATCACAAAAATCTTAACAGAAGAAGTAACAAAATTAAATCAGAATTTACCTGGAGTATCTGCCTCAGGATCTTGAGTCTCTTGCCGGGACACAGCAAATATTCTAGCTTCTGATTTGCTCCTCTTTGGGCAATCGATTCTTTGGTGACCCAGTTGCTTACAATGAAAACAAACATATTGTCCCTTAGGACACTTAAGGGAAAGATTCTTGTCACCACAGAACTTGCAAAACACAAGGCTATAATCAGAAGTCCTAGAGGTTACTTGAGGTGGTCTAACTCTTCCTGAAGTATTCTTAAATCTCTTAGAAGGCACATGCTCTCTATCGAAGGACTTGGAACCACCTGAAGACTTAGAATCATTAGGTACTCGACCAAACTCCATCCTTGCTTGCTCAGCTAACAAGGCCTTACTGATAACTTCAGCATAAGTGTTAAGTTCAAACATGGCTAACCAAGTTCTTAACTCTGGGTTCAATCCTTTAATAAACAAATCAATCTTTTGAACCTAAGTAGCTACCATCATAGGAGCATAATGGCTAAGGCTAATAAACTTTCGATCATATTCCTTGACAGACATTTTACCCTGCTCTAAAGATAAAAACTCCAATAACTTAACAGATCTTACATTGGTAGAAAAGTATTGGGCATTGAAGCTTCCACAAATTAAGCCCAAGTAATCACAGCATCACCATTAGCCAAAGTCGCCCTCTGAGTTCTCCACCAAGCATCTGCTTCTCCTTGAAGCATAAAGGTAACATATCGAATTTTATCCTCATCAGTGCATTGCACAAGCTCAAAGACCTTCTCAACCAATCTTAGCCACTCTTCGGCCTCAGCTTCCCCAGACTCACCCCTAAAGGGTTCTGGACCAAACTTTTGCAATTCGGTCAACTTAGCATTAGCGGCCGATCCATGAATGGCCTAGGCTATGGCTGTTGCTAACTGCTCAGGATTGGCTGTAGCTTCAGCATGTCTTCTTCCCCGACGAGGATCCATGATCTAGAAAATCAAAACAGAATTCTTTTAGACATCCCAAAAATTTTCACCTTAGTCCTAATCCTAACCCTTAGGTTTAAACATAGGACATTATGTTTCCTAGAAAAATTTTTTCCTCTGATACCAAATGTTACACCTCCTTAAAGCAATTAAAGATAAATAATCTAAATCCAAGAAGAGCGGAAGAAAACATGTCTTTTTATTATTAAATCAAATCTAAGAAAACATATCCAATAGTAAAAGGTGTACAACTGATTCACTAGCTAACACTTTAGCCTTTTAGGAATAACAAAAATAACTCACAACTAAACTCAAACAACTATTTCATGGATTCTCTTGTCTCCTGAAGTACTTCAAGCGTAACTATGCTTGCAGGGATTTGCTGGACGATCTAACTCCTCCTGAACTGCAACTGCACAAACATCCCTCGCAGGTTAGCAAATAAATGCTAAGCAAGCCTCTCCCCAGAAGAAAGGGTAACCCCTTAGATCCAAAGGAGGAAGAAACTAGCAAAAAGCAAGAACAATAAGATTATAACAAATTGAATACTGAAAACTGTAAACTGAATTGCAACTGAAGGAATTGAATCAATTGATTTATACCAGATCAAAATATTATGCAAGTAAACACTATGAGCAATACCTACTAGCTTGTGGGGTCGTCACCCCGAATACGCATGATAAGGTGAATCATTCACCTTACATGGTGAACACACGCGCTACCATGCATCACGAATCCCGATGCATGCTAACTTGGGACCCCGGTCTGTCCATAGAGTAGATACTACTGGGTATGTGCTCAATACAACTGTTCACACACGTGGGTACTAGAAAACTTGTCATACAGATATGCTGTCCACAATGTGGATACTAAAACAGTGCTTTGCTTGAAACATGTGTGATTGACAAACAACAGGTAACAATAAATCTTCGATATGTATAGAAATTATACTTTTCAAGTCAACGGCAATGAGGAAAACAAACTTTTAATGTACAAAAATCTGGTTTGTGGTCTTACATTTGAAAAACAAAGAAAACGATGCGAGCCAAATAGTAGTTTAATCACTCTGAAATATAAATTTGAACATGAACTCTATCAACTAAGATTCAAAGTTAAAAACAGAGACCATCAACAGATAGAAAATGCCCCAATACCAAGGGAACCAACCTTAGATCCAGTGAACTGGACATAGAACCCACTAAACCACTCAGGATTGCAGTGAACCGGTCAGATTCGACCTGAACCAAGCCAAACCGACACTTAAAACCTAAATTACACAAAATATACAAGTTATCTAAGGACACACAGGATACCATTGGATAGGCCTTTTCATAAGCTTTCCAATGCCTACCTAAACCGTCCCAGATTCGACCGAATCAAGGTCGAACCGGTCAGAATACAAGTGTTGGGCGGAAATCAAAATTGAACCGCCCAATCTGTTGAACCGGTTCAAATCTATTTCAAAACTCAGCCGAGCAGTTTATTTCAAATAAACCAAGCCCCAAACCTAAAATCGGATCGAACCGATCACTCGACCGCGCCGCCCCATCGCCACCATGCAAGGCGGCCGGACTTGCATCCGTCGCTTGCGCCAGTGAGCTCCTGGGAGCGCGTCGAGCTTCCGTTCGCCTCCAGATTTCACCAGGAGACTTCTACCATCGCCGGGAAGCTCCTCAACCAGCTGTGGCAAGCTTTCGACACCTCAAAACCTATCTAAACTTAAACTAAACTTCCCCAAAACTTCTCAGAATAAATCTTACCTTGCTACGAAGCTGAAATGTAGCTTAGAACAGAGGTATCGTCGTCGCTGGTTGCACAGAAGGTGAAAACGGCTGCAACTCCAGCGAACTCCTCTAGCTCTGATTTCCTTCTCCTGACGGTCTGTTGCGGCTCGAGGATCCCTTAGATTTGACGGCGGACTAGGGCGAACAGAAGCCCCCTTAAATAGACGAGAAGTGCATCCAAAAATAGCAAGGGCGCGGCGGCAACTCAGTCACCACGAAATTCAGAGACGACGATGATTCGACTCGTCGCCCAAAACAAACCAAAATCGAGATCAAAATAAATGGGCACGGTTTATTACTGAACCGCAAAGGTAGCCTTGTCGTTCGGTTGAACCACAAACACGGGCGCGTCGCGAGTTCGAGCCCCCGCGAACGCAACTTAACCTTTTTCCACTAAAACTACTTATTTTTAACTCAAATAAATTCCAAAAATTCCATAAAAATCATAGAAAAATATGAAACAACAATCTGAATTTCCTAAAATTATTTTCTCAAAAACTGCCTTATAACATGATTTGTTGGTGTATATGCCCTAGGACCTAGTTTTGGTCCACTTATGTACTACTTGACCTTGATATTTATATCATTCTGGCATTGTCGTTATCTATGTTTGTTTACATCTGCGTATATGTACTAACATGATAATGTCCCTGAAGACAGATTGGATCTATGCTCGAACTATAGTCCCCAGTCAATGTACCTTAGTGGATATGGGACAGATATGGTACTTGTGAGACTGGTATGTGGGCTAGTTAGGCACGTGGTGCTAACGCAGACACATGGGTATATCATTGGAGGATACACTGGAAAGACCCGCTGTGAGGCTATGACTTGGTGTCATGAGTAATCCTCACAAGTAATAGGAGATGCATTGATCCCTTGACTTGAGGTCATTGATCATTCTATATGGTTAGAGACTTGCTTTGATACAACCTAACACCTCGCCGTAGTTGGGAGGTCATAATGGTTGTCATTGAGCATGTCACGACCCATATGAGAAGGTCAATGGACAGACATATGATTTACCCCTTCCTTAGGGAAGCATGATATCCATGAAGCTCCTCTATGGTTCTATGACTGAAAGTGTATGACCATACCCAGGTGAAAAACCTGTTTTAGTCATAGCCATGTGATTGGGTGAAAACAAGTGGTGACGCACTTGTCCAATCGGATATCAATTCGGCAAAGAGACTGTAATGCATCTGTACCTAGTTGCGATGATGGGGATGTCGATGTCGATATCCATTCCAATGACCTGGGTAGCAGCGATGCACTGCTAGGTGCCACTCACTGCTTGTGGTGACCTTTGGTTAGCACTGTCAGCGTTAGAGGAACCTACAGGGTCGCACACCTTGATACTTGAGTTCTCGTATTGATCGGGAAGCCTTATGATCGAGTTATTGGATAACTCGGATCTAATTGGGAGATTTCATCAGCGCCAATGGGCCTGATGAGATGGAAGAATGTTATTGGAGTCAAACTTCATTTTTGACAGGTTGACCCGTATTTGACCATGGTTGGTCACATTTGGATTAGGGTTGCATTGGATTGGATCCAAGTGCTTAATCAACCCATGTAATGGAGTTTGGGCTAGCTCATTATCCAATAAGGCCCGATAACAAGTTCTCATGAAGAGATGAGAGGCTAAAAGGGTATAATGGGGAGAAACCCAACCCCATTGGCGCCTAAGGGGCATAATGGGGTTAGGGTGGCAATATTGCTTCATTAAGGAAGCAATTGGCGCCTAGCCCTTCTCCCTTGATGGTATGAATGTCTTTAAGGCATGTCTTGGGCTGATATGGTGCTTAGGCAATTATGGATAGGTTGAATGAGGTTTATGGTAAAGTCTTGGAGACTTTCCTTGCATCAAACCTCCTCATCCTAGCCTTACACTTGTCATGATCCTAGCCCTTGCCCTAACCGCCTCTTGCCCTATATATGTGACCCTAGCTGCCCCCTCTTACAGGGATTCATCCTTGGAGGTGTGACAACAAGAAGAGGGGCGAGAGCTAGGAGCAAGGGCGCAACCTCTTCTTCCTTCTTCTATAGCCGCAAGCTTCTCCCTCCTTTCCTCTTGGCGCAAGGAGCTTTGGTGCTTGGCGGCTTGGCTTAGTTCTTCTTTCTCTTGGCGCATCCTTTCCTCTTGGTGGCGCAAGTGAAGTGGAGCATCTCCCTAAGGCTTGGATCTTCTTCCCGAGGCTAGCACCGGGCGTGGAAGAAGAGGACTCCAGGAATCCGTGTGTGTGAGACTGCAGAGGGCACACGCTTGGGCGCCTATCACAACATCGACCTCATCTTGCTCTAAGGTATTTCTTAACTCATCGTGTCGACTCTCTTGCTTGCAATCTTCACTGGGTTTTTGGGACCGGCCTGTTTCGGGGACATTCTTCCGCTGTGCAATGAATGTATGTATGTTTATAACTCTGAAAATTGTAAAATGTCCCCGGGGTTTCCCAACAGTGGTATCAAAGCGACTTGCAAGACTCGAACGATGTTTTACTCTTTTCTTTCATGCTCACATGCCATATCTCTATTTTCGTCAATAGTATGATGCATGGCAAACGATTTTTTCTAAGTAAGAAAAAAATTAGGGTTTCTTGTTTCTATCATCCTCTCAATCTCTTTTGGATTTTTGGACTATTTTTTTTGTCTGATTTAAAGATCAAAGGCGCATGTAATTTTGTCACGTAGGACGGGCATTGTGTATTCGGACTAGCCAAGTCTCTTGATATGACAAAATTGCCAGCCGAAAGGATCTCTGAAATCATCATGAATAATAAATCGCAATTAACCAAAAGATTTGTGAGAAGAAGATGAGGAAAAGAGACTAGTTTTATGAAAAATTAAAATTTCAGATTTTATGTTTTTCATGAGCATGTAGAATTGCATGAGTAAATACCTTGATTGTGCATGATGTTGTGATCATTGGTCAAGCCACCTTTGCATGCCTGTGATGTATCCTTATGAGGCCTGCGTGCCGCTTTTCTTTTAACTAAAAAGAAGAATAGGGTAGCGCATGTACTTGGAAATTGGTGCATGCATGAAGCTTGCGCACCTTGGATGGTGGCACAACAAGCAACAAAGGAAGAGGCATAAGCTTGCTTAGTGGCGCAAGTTAGGCATGGCCGAACCCTTGGGTTTGAGAGCTAGCTAACTTGGCTTCTTGCATGGTGGCACATCCTCCTTGGAGGAAGACCATGGC
>JANTFE010023227.1:3983-14060 GCA_027562315.1 Costus pulverulentus | reverse complement strand
GTATAGCATCTGATCTTCATGAAACCCTACTTCCGCTGCAAAAGAATGACATGCGCCACCTTTAGGGTTTCACCCCCTTGCGCTCCCCCTTGAAGGGGACCTTACAATCCTATCCTTGAAGATGATCCAGGCCACCTCACCTTCCGTTTGGGGAACACCGAGCATACTCTAAATCTCTCCTGGCTAAGAGGCATCTATGGCTTTCCAGAGCCCTGCGCACACAAGGTTCTAAATGAATACAGTGAACAAGGCTTCTGGGGCGCAATCACCAACGAACACATCTATTCCGCACGAGTCACCTGTGCTTCCAGCATCTGCAACCTTGTTATCAGATACGTTCACCGTGTATTAGCATATACCATATTCAGGTGTGGGGAGAGCGATGGGATGGTAAGACAGTCTGAATTATACTATCTATGTTGTATGCTGCACAGCTTTAGGGTGGACTCTGGGTATTACTTAGCAAAACAATTCAGCCATGTTGCCTGCTCATTAAAAGGGGCAATTGTGATCAGTGGACTTATGACACCTTTGGGGTCTCTCTGTGTCATTCCTTATGGAACATTGGAAGCCACTGGCAACAATAGGCTCAAGATTGAGTCTTGTGTAGCTATGAAACTTATCATTCGTAAGGGGGACAACTACTGCATGACCTTCAAGGGGAGCCAATTCACCCTTGCTTTACCTAATCCTGAGTGTACCACAGTGCGCATACGTGCTAATTGGCGCTTCCAACCAGTCGCCGACCCCCAGCCTGATCCAGTTGATACCGCACCACCAGCCCTGGGCGGTTTCCATTTTGGCGGTTCCTCCTCCTCTGACTCTATGATGGCTATTCTGTAGGAAATCAGGGAGGAGCAACTTTAGCAGCGCGAGGTGCAAGATCGGTTGGATTCCACCCTCTCCTACTTACATTAGGAGCACACTTCTCGTTGGGAAGGTCTGGAAGATAGTATGCAGCGGCAGCATAAGATGATGAGCACCATGTAGGAGAAGCTCTCGAAAATGGATGATAGGTTGGCTTTCTTGAATGAAGAGAATATGGAGCGCATAACTATCTCTTCAGACGAGGAAGAATAGCTTGATTTTACTTCACGTGGCAAGAGCAAAAGCTCTCGAGCTTCTGGCTCTAAATCACGTAGAAGGAAGTAGCTTCCAGATGGCCCTCCATCGATACTTGTTGTAGTCTGCAAGTGCACGGATACTCGAAGTAATAAAATAGATATCGAACCACAGAGACCTTATTGTTAAGCACCAAATAGTTGTATTCTCACTAGCTAAGCAAACTGAATATGATGAAAAGCAATGATGGAGAACACACGAAAAAGATAATTAGAAAAAAACTGGGACTATGGTTTCACCCACCTTAATTCTAATGACTAGAAGGAAATAAAGGTTGTCAGTTTAATTCTATTATGATAAAGACCTAATTCACTTCATAAAGGTATTATCTCACTCTCGTGCCGACAATCATGCAAATAACTGATCCTCACTCTCGTGCAAGATCTATTCTCAATGCTAAAGATAAGTGAATCATTGAACAAAGAACTCAAGGATCACTCTCGTGCATCCGAATTCTAAGTCAATCATCTCAAGTGGAATCTCAAGGATCACTCTCGTGCATCCTGAAACTCAACACAGGTTTTACTTATGGTTTTTCGATGACTCGATCCTCACTCTCGTGCAAGATCAAATCAAGTCTAACACAATAACTCAATCCAAAGTATCAGAAACTCAACATGGCAATAAAATCACTAAAGATCAGAATTTGAAAAACTACCTAATCTCTCACGATAGTTCCAAACTCAACGATTCCTAGGGTTCCGAATTTCAAACGATCAACCTCTCGGTCTATTTTGCAAAACTCTAAAACATGCTGATATTTATAAAACTAAAGAGAACAAAAGAACAATCAATCACAAAAGTAAAATTATCATATTAAAATTAAACTTGACAAAAATCAATGTTTTATAGTCATTAACAAACTAAGGGGATTACACCCCAAGTCCCAAAAGAAGATCTAAGCTTTCATGGTGAAAGGATTACAACAAACCATAATTTTAGAGGATTAGAAAGCGAAAAAAGGAAAGAAAAGTTACAAAACAGGGTTGTAATTGAAATACAACCCGTAATTTCGCTTGTGAACAGTGCTGTCACCACTATTTTGATGATTTCTCCCTCGATCGGACTCTAAATGCTCTGAAACTTCTGGGGTGTGCTCTCCTACTCTAGATGAAGCTTCGGTGTAAACATCATGGTATGAGATGTCCTTTACGCCTCTCGGCATGAGGACAAACCCTAACCACCTCTCTGACGATTGCTCTCTCAATTGGTAATAAACATTCATGCTTCCACTTCGTGCGTATTCTCCTCTTAAGGATGGGTCCACCACTTCTTTCTGATCTCAATTTGGACTTCTGGATTAAAAGTTATGGCCTGTGCAAGAATCAGCCCGAAAAAGTCACGAATCTGGTTTAAAAATACGGTACCCTATTTGGATTATGGCAGTGCCGTATTTTTCTTCTGTAAGTTTCGGGTAGCAAATACAGTACCATGAGAATGTTGCCCAATTATACGGCAGTGCCATATTTTCGCTAAAACCTTCTAGTCAAAATTGCTACAAAATACGGTACCGTGTAGTTTCATACGGCAGTGTCGTATTCGTGTTAAACTTTTCTGGTCTAAAATGCTGAATAATACGGCACCGTGTAGTTCCATACGGTAGTGCCGTATTTCACCCAAGTCTTCTGCTGAGAAATACGGTACCGTGAGAGTTTGTCCAGAAAATACGGTAGTGCCATATTTTTGTAATTTAGCTCCGAATTTCATGAAAATTGATGGGTAGCTTCGTTTCGACGTCTGGAATCCATTGGTGTGCTCAAATCTTCCAAAATCCATCAAAATATGGCACTTTTAGCCTGAAAATGATAAAAAATAAGAAGTGGTGTAGATTCTACAATATTTGACAATTAAGGCTTAAAAATAAACAAAAGAGCATAATTATGACACAAAAAGACACATGAAATGACAAAAAATATACTATGAATTTTGGTGTCATCAATACCCGCTCCTCTCACATATACGGCTTCGCATAGAGGACTATGCGACATTCAAAGTGGGTGAGCTGCCCTTATTCTAGTTCATTTTCTTGTCGCTGTGTGTTGCTTGACTTGTTGTGACTGTGATCCGTTATTTTTGTGAGATGAATAGTTATTGGCATTGTACTTATATGCCGTTACTCGTGAGTCTGGTCCACATCTCTAGACTCCTTGACTGGTTATGATCGCTACTTTCCGCGGGCCTAGTCCATTTCTACAGGCCCCTTGACATCCGTGTATGACATGCTTAGATTTGATATTTTGGTATTTTGTTGTACTGCCATGATTCTCTTATTGATTTTGCGAATTGTTGATGAGGTTACATGTAGTCATTCTAAGTCATATGTCATAAAGTAGTGATTTAGAGTTTATTCATTAGCTTGTTGCATTGAGTATAGTAGTCTTGATCCTGTGATAGCTAATCTCAAAATTCCATAGTTGAATTCACGCTTGGTTAGGAGTAATCAAAACTTGTTGAATGCATCACCTTACTAGAAACAAATCTATAATCATGTTCAAATGTTCTATGATTATGAAATATTCTAATCTGGATTATTCCAAGCTATTCATTAGTGGGTCGAATATTTCTATGATTGTTCGGTTGGTTTATGCTTGAAAATTCACATGTGATTCTTATTAACATGCACTTAAACTTATTTGTTCCGTGACTTCCTCTCTTTCGTTGGGGACACACTACATTTGCCAAAGGATATGATATCATGGATACTAAAAAAAATGATATCATAACCTCTTAGATTCCTCGGCCTGGCACTCCGAAAAATTGGCCATGGTACCTAGGAACACGAGTTGAAATGTAAAGAGCGACTCCTCTACTTGGCACTGCGAAAAATTGGCAGTGGTACCTAAGAATATGAGTTAAAGTCTAGAATAATAGCTAATGTATTACATCCTAATTGGCACACTTGAGCTAACCCCAGAAATATGATTTGGGTGGATTGGAATTGCATGAGAGTTGTGTATGTTTGATTGGAATCTATGTTTATCGATAGCTAAGTCGATTGATATCTAGAAATTGTAGGATCAAACTGCTGACTACTTGAAAAACCCCTTTTACTTGATTTCTTTTGATTAGATGTTGAACTGGTGATAGACGGTTTTCTAGATGCATGCTTCGTCATGATTGACTTCTCTTATAACTATCGTGTGTTTCATCTATTTTATTGCTCGAGGATAAGCAAAGATTTAAGTCCGAGAATGTTTGATGCCTCTATTTTCATAGTGATTTTCAACACTATTCCATGATGAATCCAGGCTAGTTGTAATGTTTTCATGCTCCATTTAAGCTCATTTTTTAAAAAGCTTTGGAATCTTCACTATTTTCTATTCTTGTGAAAATTTAGGTAAAATTGCCTAATTTTGAAGTGCTTTTGAAGATTTTAAGACCATGGGGGGGATTCCTCATGTGAAGAGGAAGCTGCCCATCAAATTTGGAGTCAAATGGAGCTCAGTTGTAAAAAAACGGCTAGGTGAACTCGGTGGGGTTCACCGGTGCTTTTGACGATAATCGAAACTCACAAAGCATTTCACTGCCAGGAGAACACAGTAGGGTTCTTTTGTGTCCACAAGTGTACGGATACTCGAAGTAATAAAGAAAGTATCGAATCCACAAGGACCTATGCTGCTGAGTACCGAATAATTGATTTTCCACTATCTAGGCAATCGAAAGAGTATAAACTAGCAAACGAAGACCAAAGCGCTAAAACGGAATTATTAGAGAGAGAAGCTGGGACTAGTGTTTTGTTCACTTTAATTTTTATGACAAGACATGAATAGAGATTTCATCAGTTTAATTTCAACATGACAAAGATGCAATTTACTTGAATAAAAGGATTATCTCACTTTCGTGCAGACAACCATGCAGGGATAAATCTTCGCTCCCGCGCAAGAGTTGTCCCAATGCTAATGATAAGTAAATCATCAACTGAGAACTCAAGGATCACTTTCGTGCATCCGAATCTCGACACTAGTTTTACTCAAGGTTCTCTAACGTTTCGATCTTTGCTTTTGCACAAGATCTCCACGTTTGAAAGCTTAGACTCAATCCTAGATTTATATTATTATCATGGCAGTTAGCTTACCAGAATCAAACAAACAAGAACTAACCTAAAAGAGGTTCCTATCATGCAATTATAGGGTTCGAAATTCTCAAGCAATTACTTTTCAGTCAAAAGCGAAAATTCTAAAACACAAATAATAATATAGATCTGAGGAGAGTCTAAAGACAAAACATCACATGAGTAAAATCATCATGCTAAGATTAAACAAGATGAAATAATAGAAAGGTAGTTATCTAGTCATTAAAACTCAAGTGAATTACTCCCCCATGTCCCAAAAGAGGTTTAAGCTATCATAGAGGGAAGATTACAATGATTCATGATGAAGAAAATTGAAATAGAGGAGGAGTAAAAATTACGGTACGGCCGTAAAGATGATTACGGCCGTAATCTAGGCGAACAACGGCGGCGCTCGGTTTTCTAGTGATTTGTCCTCCGTCTGATCTCTGATCACGTTGAAACTTCAGGGGTGTCTTCTTCTCCTCTATGTGTAGCTTCCACTCAAATTTCACGGCCGGAGATGCTCAGAATTGGTCGCGGCGGCGGAACTCTAGGCGGCGGTGTGAACTCTGATTTCTCTCTCGCCGGTGGATCAAAATTGGCGCTTTTTGTGTGCTTGGTTTCGTCTCGTCGATGGCCGCCTTTCTCCTTCTTATAGCTTCCCTTTTAAATGCCTGGATCATTTGAAATCATCTACGTTAAAATCAGACTTCTGAGTTAACCGAGAAAGTCGCGAGCACCGATGAAATTACGGCCGTAATGATCCTTACAGCATAGCCGTAATCTTGACAGCGAGCTCTCGCGTGAAATTCTTCTAGGATTAGAGTACCGTCTTGTTCTTTACGGTAGTGTCGTAATGTGAACAATCTCTCGGGTGGAAAATCGACTAGAATTACAGTGCCGTAGAGAGGATTACGGTAGTGCCGTAAGCGTCTCAAAGTCTCTGTCTAAAAATGCCTATTAGTTACGGCACCGTAAAGATATTTACGGCTGTGCCGTAATGTTCATCGTTTCTCTGCCCGATTCCAAATTACGGTACCGTAAAGCATTTGTTGGGGGTGCCGTAATTTCCTCTGAAGCTCCAAATCTTCTGAAATTTGACATGTGATCTTCTTTTGATGTTGTGAGTTCGATTATGCACTTGGATTGTTCAAAATCGACTGAAAAATATGCCTTTTGGCTGAAAATCATCAAAAACAGAAAAGAGTGTAGATTCCGCAGATATTGATAAAATATGACGTAAAAACAAGCAAAGTCTATGAATATGACACATAAATATCAAATAAATGGCATAGAAATCATGATGAATTTCGGTGTCATCAAACACATAAGGCTCAAACTTTGCTTGTCCTTAAGCAAAAACCAAGCAAATTCAAAAATTGATCATAGGCATAGACTTTCTCATGGAAAATAAATTTCTAACATACAATCACCAATGAAAATTCTTCATTAATTGCATCATAAAATTTTAAAACAGATATATCATCTTCTAAATCTAATTCTCAAGATTCACAACCTAGTCAAATAAAACTTCGCAACTTGCATAAAAGAAAGAATTTCAATCTCAAGACTTTATCCAATTTTCAGTTTTGGTTTATCATACTTTTGCTTACAGGAATAGGATATCTAAAATCTTTTTCCACTCATATTTTTCTTTTTCTTTTTGTTTTTGGATGGTATGTACCAACATAGATACATACTTTTTGTTTCTTTTTGCATCATCACATTCTCTAATTCGATTACCACCTTTTTTCTAGTGACGAAATCGGAGTACACTGACCACATAGTCAGTGTAATAGAACTCATGTCTTTTTAATATTGGGAATCTTTACCAAAGACAGCGGAGTTAATGTGAATAGATTCCTCTCATTTCTTTTTAGACTTCAACCCATGTCGTTCAGTACTACTGTCAATTTTACACAGTGCCAAGTAGGGGAGTCTCTCACTATTTTTGTGGATTTTGGATTTTTTTTCCCAACAAATAGTAAAATAAATAAAACCTCAATTAGACTAGTCAATCAATATCAATTCAAGTATTCATACTCATATGCTGATTTTATTCAAGAAGTAGTTTCACTTTGAAATCAAATTTTCAAACAACATATCTCCCTAAAATCTTACTCCTCAACCAATGAATAATTTCAAAAGTAGATATGTATAAGAGAAATAAATTTGACATGATAGGCCTTATTCTAGTCTCAATTTTGGATTCACTTATCAACATCAAACATAAATCAAGCCATATACAATAATCCCAAAGGTAGATCAAGGCCACAAATCAATCATCTAAATCAAAAGATTATCAAGTAGATGAAGTAGTGGTGGTAGACACAAAAACATGTCAATGATGAAACCCAAAAGGTGAACGGGAGAGGATACTTACAAAATTTTATCAACCTTTTGTGCCGAGTTTTCTTTTTCTTCTCTTCTCCGTGCTTCTTTTTCAGAAATAAAAATTAATTCTAAGATAAAAATAAGATAAAAGTAAATAAAAGGAAGTGAACTAAAGTTAGAAAGCTTGGGTTGCCTCCCAAGAAGCGCTAATTTAAAAGTCTTTAGCTTGACCCTTTAACACTCAGACTTGATCGTGGTTCATCTAAATAAAAATACTCTTTTTCTTCAATTAGCTCTTCTTGATAATAGTGCTTAAGTCTCTTACCATTAACCTTGAATTCTCCTATTTCTTCACTCCATACATCCACGGCTCCGTAAGGATAAGCTTTCTTTACCTGAAAAGGACCAGACCATCGAGACTTAAGTTTTCCAGGAAAAAATCTCAATCTAGAATTGAATAAAAGAACAAAGTCACCTGGTTGGAAATCTCTCCTGAAAATATATCGATCGTGCCATCTTTTTGTCCTCCCCTTGTAAATTTTTGCATTCTCATATGCAATGAGTCTAATCTCATCTAGCTCATTCAATTGTAATTTCCATTTTTCCCCCGCACTCTTTAAATCGAAATTCAGCATCTTGATTGCCCAGTATGCTTTGTGTTCAAGTTCCACAGGCAGGTGACATGATTTTCCATAAATCAATTGAAACGGAGACATACCTATTGGTGTTTTGAAAGCAGTCCGGTATGCCCACAAGGCATCATCAAGTTTGAATGCCCAATCTTTCCTAGTGCTTGACACAGTCTTTTCTAAAATTTCGTTGATTTCTCTGTTTGATATCTCCACTTGTCTACTTGTTTGAGGATAATAAGGTGCTGCCACTCTATGATTCACTCCATATTTTCTAAGTAAGGCTGAAAATTTGTGTTCTATGAAATGTTAGCCTCCATCACTAATTACTACCCGCGGGGTCCCGTACCGTGGAAATATGATCTTTTTGAAAAATTTAGCAACAACTCTTGAATCAATGGTCAGTGAAGCAAGAGCTTAAACCCATTTTGAAACATAGTCAACTACTACCAGAATGTACTTGTTACCCCCTGAAGATGGGAAAGGTCCTATAAAGCCTATCCCCCAAACATCAAATATTTCAACTTCAAGAATGTTGGACAGTGGCATCTCATGTTTTCTACTAATGTTCCCCGTTCTTTGACATCTATCACAAGATAACACAAAGTTTCTAGCATCTTTAAAAATGGTAGGCCAATAAAATCCTGATTGTAACACTTTATAAGCAGACTTTTCAGTACCGGCATGACCACCATAAGAGGATCCATGACATTGGCACAAAATATCTGTGATTTCTTCTTCAGGTGCACATCTTCTAAAAATACCGTATGTACATCTTCTAAACACATAAGGCTCATCCCAAAAATAGTGTTTTACCTCAACCAAGAACTTCTTCCTTTTTTGGTAGTTCAAATCAGGAGGAAAAACATTAACAATAAGGTAATTTACTATATCAGCATACCAGGGAGCTCTGATCTATTCAATGGTTAAAAGCTATTCTTCAGGGAAGGAATCATTGATCTCATTATTCTTTTCAGTGTCTACCATTATTCTTGAGAGATGACCTGCAACAAGGTTTTCTGATCCCTTTTTGTCTTTAATCTCCAAATCAAATTCTTGCAGAAGTAAAATCCATCTGAGTAATCGTGGTTTGCTGTCTTTTTTCTACATTAAGTATTTCGCAGCTGCATGGTCAGTGTACACTACCACTTTGGAGTAAATTAAGTATGACCTAAATTTATCAAAAGCAAATCCTATGGCCAATAGTTCTTTCTTAGTGGTGGTGTAATTTTTCTGTGTCTCATCCAAAGTCTTGCTGGCATAGTGAATAACATGAGTGTTCTTATCTTTTCTCTGTCCCAAGACTGCTCCCATTGCATAATCACTGGCGCCGCACATGAGTTCAAAGGGCAAGTCCCAATCTGGGGGCTAAATGATGGGTGCTGAAACCAAAGCTTTCTTTAACTCCTGAAAAGCAAATAGACATTTCTCATCAAAGCAGAATTTGGCGTCTTTACAAAGTAAATCAGTTAAAGGTTTAGCAAGTTTAGAGAAGTCACTGATGAATCTCCTATAAAACCCTGCATGTCCCAAAAAGCTTCTGATCTCCTTGACAGTGGTGGGTGGTGCTAACTGTTGGGAAACCCCGGGGATATTTTACAAATTTTCAGAGATGCAAACACGTTGCGCAGTGGAAGAATACTCCCGAAACAGGCCAGTCCCAAAAACCCAGTGAAGATCGCATGCGAAAGAGTCAACACGATGAGATAGAAAGTACCTTGATTTAGGTGAGGTCGATATCGTAGTAGGCGCCCAAGCGTGCGCCCTCTGCAGTCTCACATGCACAGATGCCTCGAGCTCTCTTCTTCCACGCCTGGTGCTAGCCTCGGGAAGAAGATCCAAGCCTTGGGCTTATTCCTCTAGCCTTGCGCCACCTCCAAGGTGTATGCGCCAAGAGGAAGATGAGGAGAAGGAAGTCGCCAAACACCACCAAGTTCCTCA
>JANTFE010023226.1:26663-40866 GCA_027562315.1 Costus pulverulentus | reverse complement strand
TTTATCATAAATTAACAATCAATACTCAGGAATAATAACTCAGTCAATAATTTTATTTAAATCAAAATTAATGCTTACCAGGACTTAAGATCCTTGGATCTTACACTACTTTTCTTAAAAAATTCACTGGCTGCACTGTTTGCTTTCTTCATGTTATTGCTTCTTTTGGCTCCAGATCTAGAAATCTTCAAGAGCAACTATCTTCCACCTCTAGCTACCACTGCATCTGCATTTGACATAATTGGTTCCAACCGACGACACTGGATTATACCATCTGCAGATTCTTACTTCTTCTACTACCTCTATTTCCATTGATTTGATTTATTTATGCAGCAGACTCTTCATTAGTGACCAATATTTTTTTTTATCTATGTAACATTATTTTTGGCACCCACCAGCCGACGATCTCACCTCCAGGATTGTGATCTCAAGTACGCCACTAGAGATTACTCACTCTACTGTCGGCACCATCATCATTATTGCTAACAGCTTTTCAGCTAGCCTCTGTTCAACTTTTGCTTCTCAGCTGCATCAGCTTTTTCCACCGGCATCCTCTTCAGACCTCTAGCGACATCTCTTGAGAAAATTATTTTTATCATTATTATTTTTAGAGACTATTTTTAGACTGAGCCTTATGTATCTTAAATTGTGTAGGTAAAATGTTCAAAAGGCACATCCTTGGAACTAGCAACATCTACCCCGACACTATTTTTGATCTGAGCCTTATGTATTTTCAGTCAGAGCTTGCTATATAGTTTTGTGAGTATTGTTTGCACTTTCCTGTGATTATTTGATTTGATATGATTATCTACTTTTCTTCTCTTAGATCTATCACTTTACATCCTTTGCATTGTTTGAGCCTTATGTGATTATACAGATATATTACTTTACATCTCATGATTGTTGAGTTTGATGCTTCTACAACTCTATAACCACCGACACTGCTATTCTGTTTGACATGTTTTTCGATGAGGTTGTATTATGATATTTCGATATTCTGATGAGCTATCTTCGATATGGTTGTAGTATACATGATGATATATTTGGTGTTTATGATGATATTTTGTGATGATGATGAGTATATTCTTGTTTTATATTGTTGATGGCTTGATTGATTGATGATGAATGGATTCAAATTCCTGATTAGAGAAAAAAACCCTATAATGTTAGATTTATTTCTTCAATGCATATCTATCTTTGAAATTTGACAGTGGTTGATGCTTGAAATTTTGGGTAGATGTATGATTTGAGGAATAAGATCTAAGGTGAACCTATTCTTTTGAATAAAATGAGTATATGAGTATGATTTGAGAATTGAGATCAATTGATCAAGCTAGTAGATGTTTAGTCTATTTTGCTATTTGTTGGGAAATAAGAATCCAAGATCCACAAAAATAGTGAGAGACTCCCCTACTTGGCACTATGTAAAATTGATAGTGGTACCTAAGACATGGGTTGAAGTCTATGCATCAAAAATAATGAGAGATAAAAGAATAAGACTCCTCTACTTGGCACTATGCAAAATTGATAGTGGAACCGAAGATAAGAGTTGAAGTTAAAAATAAAAAGTGTGTATCTAAGTGGGTACATGCCATCTTTACAGAAACAAACAAAATGCAAAAAAAAAAATATGTGTGGAAAAAGATCTCGGAAACCTAATTCCTATAAACAAAAGCATGATAGATTTGAATTGAAAACTGGGTAAATCATGAGATTGAAAATTCTATTTATTATACAAGTTGCAAAGTTTTATTTGATTGAGTTGTGAATCTAGAGGATTAAATTCTAAGAATGATGTGTTTGCTTGAAGTTTTGTGAAACAATTGATGGAATTTTTCATTGATGATTGTATTTTAGAAATTTATTGAGCATGAAAAGGTTATTTTTTAATCAATTTTTGGTTTTTGCTTAAGGACAAACAAAGTTTGAGCCTTATGTTTTTGATGACATCAAAATATATATTATATTTTGTATCATTTTATATATCTTTCCATGCTCAATTGAAGATCTTTTGCTTATTTTTATGCCAAAATGATCAAATATTGCAAAATCTACTTCTATTTTGGTTTTTCATGATTTTCAGGTAAAAAGGCAATATTTTTAGGTGTTTTCAAGCAAAATCGAAGACATAGAAGAGTTACCATCATCAAGAGGAGATCACCCGACAAATTTCACGCAAATCAGAGCAACTGACCAAAATACGGCAGGGCCATAATCTATATTATAGTACCATATTTTTGTACGCTAACGTAATATCAGAGCTCTGCCGTATTCTGAGGAGTTTTTTGACCAGAAAGTTTTTCTAATTTTATGGCACTGCCGTAAATAATTACACGGCTGTATTTTGCAGCGCTTCAGACAAGAGACTTTTGCAGAAATTATGGTAGTGTTGTAAACCATTTTACGCTACCGTATTTTCCAGACGACTTCGACAAGAGAGTTTAGCCGATTTTATGGCACGATCGAGAAGCATTTTACGGATTGTAATTTTGACCTAGGGTGCACAGAACTAAAATACGGCACTGCCGTAACATATAACACGGCCGTAATTTCCAGTCAAAAACGTGATTTTTACGGGCCTGATCCTTGCGTAGGCCATAACTTTTGATACAGAGCTCCAAATTGAGATCCAAAAGTTGCTGCGAACTCGTCTTAAAGAGGAGACGACACATGAATGCACCAATGTTTATCCAGTATTGAGAGAGCAATCCACAGAGAGGCAAATAGGGTTTGGCCTCGTGCCGAGAGGCGTATAGGGCTCCTCATGCCGTGATTTTCATACAAAAGCTTTGCCTGGAGGAGAAGACAACATCCCAGAAGTTTCAGAGGAAAAGCAGTTCAATCAGAAGAGGAATCAATGAAAGAAGCTCTCGGGCACTGTTCACAGTGACTTTCCTTGCAAAATATGGCTGTAATTTGTATTACAGCCATGGTGTATTTTTCTAAAACCTCTTTTCTAGTTGATTTTTGATTTTCTGAAATTATGGATTATTGTATTTTTCTTCTCCATGCAAGCTTAGACATATTTTGGGACATGGGTTGTGATCCCTTTGATTTTAATGATTAGATACTTTTTATTTCGTCAAGATAATTTTGCCATGATAATTTTACCTATGTGATTATTGTACTAAAATTCTCCTTAGTTTACTTCTTGTCATCATCTCTAGAGTTCTCGCAATAAGGACCGAAAGGTGACTTGCTTGAGAATTAGAACCCTAAAATTGATAAATAGGAACTCACCGTAAGAAATTAGGTTAAAGTTCTAATTTCTTTATTTTAGTGACGTAACTACCATGTTGATAATTATGAACCTAGGATTAAGTTATTGTGTCAAACGTGGAGATCTTGCACGAAAGTGAGGATCGGAACGTTGGAGAACCATAGGTAGGACTTGTGTTGAGTCTCGGATGCATGAAAGTGATCCTTGAGATTCCGCTTGAGACAATCAACTTAGAATTCGGATGCATGAAAGCGATCTTTGAGTTCTTTGATTGATGATTTACTTATTCTTAGTGTTGGGATAGATCTTGAGCGAAAGCGAGGATTGATCCCTTCATGATTGTCTACACGAAAGTGAGATGATCCCTTTATGAAGTAAATTAAGTATTTATCATAACAAGTTTTGACTGATGACCTTTTATTCATATCTAGTCATTGAAATCAAGGTGGATGAAACCCTAGTCCCAGTTCTCTCTCTGATTATCTTTTAGCGTACTTTTCTTGCATAGTTTACTTCCATTATATTCGGTTTACTTAGCTAGTGAGAAATCAATTATTTGGTACTTAACAATAAGGTCTCTGTGGGATCGATATTTTCTTTATTACTTCGAGTATCCGTGCACTTGTGGACACTACAAGTTAGGGACAACAAGTTTTTGGAGTCATGCCAGGGAGTGACAATAGCCCTGTACGCCAATACCTTTGGCTGCGACCCCTAAAACGAGTCTACCTGCTTGTATTTAAAAGTGTGTCCTTTCGGATCACAACATATGCCAATCATGCCATTGTGTTACTTTGATTTGTTTTGATACCATTGTTTTTTGGCCCTTACATCTTATAGTGGGAAAATGATTTGATCCCAATTATGGGAATTTGGCTATGGAGGTGGATCTAAGTGCTAAAGTGCTACATGGACCACTTCAACTTGTAATTGTTTTCCACCTCTTGAGATCCATGGAAGCCACCTCTAGATCCCTCCATTTACATTTGGTTGGGCCATGGCGAGCCCCTGCCGGCCTTTTTGCTTTGTGGACTTCCCAGATGTGGGTTAGTCACTCTTTTGATTTGATATCTATTACAGGTTAACTTTTGGTTGTTTTTCCTTGGGGTAATAGAAGGAGTGCTAAAGGAATAAATGCTAGTTGGTTTATAGTTTGGCTTTGATGAGTTGTATATGATATTTTGGTTTGTATATGTTATTTTGGGAGTGTAGGAGAAGTAAGAAGAATGTTGTAAGTGATAACATAATGTGGACATCTGTTATTGTATAAATGACGTTTGATCATATATGACTATGTGTTGTGAGATGGTGTTAGCTTCTGATTAGTATTGTTGTTATTGTGATGTTGTTGCAACCCTATAAGTCTATATATGGTGTTCATATGATTTCAAATTTTGAATGTTTAAATCTTGGGGAATGGAAAATTTTATTTCTATGATGGTTCTACGGGTGTGACAAAGGTGGTATCAGAGCATGATTTGTGGAATTTTGATGATTCGATCATAATTTCAGGAATGTTCATGTTTAGATGATCATGATTTGTGGAATTTTGTTGTTTTGATGATCATGATTTGATTAATTTTGATGTTCAGATGATGAGTGATGATGTCTTTATAATTAATTGGAGTTTACTTGTGATGACACAGGGGTATAAGATGCCGAGGTCTTCTCAATCCCCGGATGCATCTACTAAGCAAATGAGTGGTGTTTTGAAAGCCTTGGATACTATGGAAAGTTTAATGCAACAACAAGTATCTAGGGGAAAGTCTATTAATGATGGAAGAAGCAGCTAAAGCACTTTAGAGACTATGGGGATTGAGAAATTTAAGAAAATGAATCCTCCTTCTTTTATAGGTGAACCAAGTCCAATGATAGCAGAAAAGTGGTTAATGAAGATAGAGAAGATATTGGATGTGATAAATTGTTTTGATGCACAAAAAGTTTCATTTGCCTCTTTTATGTTGGAAGGAGAAGCTGAACACTGGTGGAAAATGATAAAGAGAATGGCAGAGGCCAAGCAAGAGGTGATTACATGGGAAACATTTTTATTGAAATTCCATGAGAAGTATTTCCCAGAATGTGTGAAGGATCAAAAGAAATTGAATTTATACAGTTGATACAAGGAAATCTTTCTGTTGCACAATATGATGCAAAATTTACTGAACTCTCTATATTTGCTCCACATTTGGTTACTGATGAAGCTAAGAGGGCAAAGAAATTTCAAAGAGGATTAAGGCCAAGTATCCATGGTAAGATTTCTGTTTTAAAACTAAGAACATATGTTGAAGTTGTTGATCGTGCAGCTATCGTGGAGAAAGATATGGAAGAGATCCAAGACTTGAGGAATAAAAGAGATAAGTTTAGGCCTATTGCTCAAAAACAAAAGAGAGAATTTAGAGGTGAAACAACCAACCCAAGAGCAAAGTTGCCAAGGTTTGAAATGAACAGACAACCAATTAGATATGTCTCATGTGCAAATTGTGGAGGAAAACATGATACTAGGCAATGTTATCGAACAATAGGAGCTTGTTTTGCTTGTGGGAAGTTTGGACATGAAGTGAAGGATTGCCTCGATAATAGAAGGAAAGCACCAATGCCTCCAAAACCTATATCTCATGGTAAAGCCTATGCTATCTCAAAACCAGATGCTGAAGCTTCCAAATCAGTTGTTGAAGGTATTTTTTATGTTTTTGGACAACTTGCACAAGTGTTATTTGATCCTGGTTCCAATCTTTCCTATGTTTCACAACATTTTGCACATGCTTTGGCTATACAACCTGATGGGGACAGGAACCACAAGCCACGAAGATACAAGTGGAGCCTAAAGGTGCCATAGACAAAGACTCGTAAGGTTACAAATAAGCTAGCATGCTTAGTCAAAAGCTAGCCCAATAATAGAAGAATTACTTTCAACAAATAATGGTCAAGACATTCACGCTCAAGATGTCTAAGCCCAAGCCCAAGCCCATTGAAGAAGTTGCTGGATTGAATAAATTGTGATCTGCATACGCCAACCACATCCACGCCATCTCAACAAGGGCACCTTCCTTCACAAAGTCCACCGTCGCTTAGCCCAAAATCCAGCCTCATGCCTCAACGTCTACATACACCTCTTAAGGAATCTCCAACGTCTCATCTTTGCTGATCAAACTTGGAAGCTGCAACATTCCTCTCAACGTCTCTTGCTCATCAATATGGAAATAGCAAACGTCTCTCTCGCTTATATGTATCACACACAACTTTGTAATATACAGACTTGTTGAATGAAGAAATAGTCTTCTTTCTAATGGCATCGGATGTCTCTTTCCCTTGTCTTCTCTAAGGTGCTTGTGTCACCTAGCTTTCCCCTCATCTCCTCTAATCCCTCTCCATTAACTCTCCTGCTCCGCTGCATTCATCCGCTCATCTCAGCCATTTTCCAGATTTTTGAAAGATTGTGAGCACGCCGCCAACGATCCGCCAGTCTGATTCTCACAAAACTTCGGGCATCACTCCTCCTCCCCAAGATTAAGCTCTAGCCGCTGGAATCCGCCAATCCTCCCGTCTGATCACCGGAATCGAACGTCCGTTCGAATCCCCTGTTCTCGCCAACCTTCTGCCCTAGTGTCGTCTTCCAGCACCGTTCTCCTCCGTCCGGCCACCATCCATCACAAAACTCCGGCCACGTCATCACCACAACCTCATCAACTCCCAGTCGTAGCAGTTTCAGCGTCCGTGCACTACCGGCCATCCGGCGACGCGCCCTGTTCTTCTTTCGCATTTCCCCTATTTCCGCTAGTCTCCCGCCCCAGCTCCGCCTTTCCTCGTCACCCTCCTCCGACCGGCCACCATTCGACCTCAAACTCCGGCCACGTCATCCCCACAACCATACCAACCTCCAGCTGTAGCAGGTCCGGCGAACGGCCACCACCCGACGAACGGCGGCCACCTCTGATCCACAGTCGCGTCTCCCCTGTTCTGCTGAATAGCGCGTCCCCGCCACCACCTGCATTGCCACCCTCGCCTCGCCCCACCACCAGCCGTCGGTGTTCCAATGATACTGACGCCGCCTCGTCTCCTCCTTGCTTCCAAATCCTCCGACGAGCAATCCACGCTCGAGCGTCGATAAACGACGCATACCTTACGTTCCCTGTTTCTGATCTCCATGAATTTCCTGCTTCAACTTCCTATTCGCTAATCTGACTATGTTTGTTTTCGCAGGTATTTTAAGCAATCGGTGCCACCAAAATCTTGATCTTTGGCGTCACGAGGAAGAACTCACTTTGCTCTACGAGAGGGACGAGTTGATCCAACTGAAGCTACAATGGATCAGTCCGAAAGACATGAAAACTTCTCGTAAATGATATTTTTGTAGCACTAAAATCTATTTGGTATTTCTGACTGCATTCTAAATTTTGATTTTTTTTTTGAAATTAAAAATAATAATAATAATAATAATCGGACTTTAGTTAGTATCATATTTCGTGTCTCCACCCTACATCAGTTTGGTATCAGAGCGAGTTCGTGGGCAACTCTTGTCTGTCTACACGATCCTTTGCTTTGCTCTTTGCATAATAAAAAAAACAAAAAAAAATTGTTAGTTTTGTTTTCATGTTTTGATGCTTTTGCATGTTAGTTAAGTTATTTATTGATAAAAAAAAATTGCAACAAAAATTCTGCTGCCTGCTTCAAGAACTTTGTTCCTGTTGCTTATCTTCTATTTGCTCAAAATTGTATCTGAACTTCTAATTTTGCAGCGCCAACATAATCTAAAATTTTCAGCCTGCTTACTGCACTTAATCTCTGTCAAACTGTAGCTTGGATAACACCAGCATATTTCGGTTTACAACACCCATAAGTGCAGCTATTGATGCATTGATTATAACTATAAATTCTGCACTTGAATGCTGAATTTTTCCAATCTATTTTCAGCCTGGTTCCTGTGCTTAACCTCTATCAAATTGCAGTCTTCAACTGGCATTATTTTCTGAACATATATATGCTGCAATTGTTTTTGAATTGGCCCTGATATACTGTTCTTCTACATGCTGAGATAGTATTCCTGCACTGCACTTAAACAATAGTCATTTCTAGCATTAATTTTCTTGTTTATCATCATGCATTATTTTACTCAACAAGAAGTTATAGCTAGAACAGAACTAATAACTATTAGGGAACGAAAGGCTCTTACACTTAGTTTTACAACATTTAAATATAGGGTTCTTACTCATAGACCTAGTTGTTTCACAACATACACTTTGTGCAATGGCTATAATAGTAAAACTGTTATTGATCATCAAGTCAAGTTTAATGTTATATCTCCCAAAGTCATTGAGCAATTTGGCCTCACCATACAGAAACATGATTATCCATATGTCATAACTTGGGAAGACTATACTAAAACTTTAGTTGACTTTCGATGCTTAGTTCCTATTTTGTTGGACAATATCAAAACCAAAATTTGGTGGGATGTGATGGGTTTAGAAGGTTTTGACATTTTATTAGGAGATGAATTCATGTATGATTTTCAAGGATATTATTATAGCAAACCTTGGTGCTATAGTTTCATACATAAAGGTTTGGAACACATCATTTACCCTAAAAGCCTAAGTGAACAGCGTAACGAGATGTTACAAGAGATAAAGAGTCGTATAGAGCAATCCTTGCAAAAAGAACGAAAGAGTTCAACCCCTTTAGAGCTCAGAGAACAAACCTTGGAGCCTACTTTAGAGCCTAATTCATGTCTTGATGAAACTAGTGAACTTGAAGAAGTAAGACATGAAGAACCAAACCTTCAAGTAGAACCAATGCCTTCACCTTCAATTTTAGGGCCAACACCTTTACCTTCAATTCTAGGGCCCATACCCACAGGTTCCCAGACCCAAAATTGCACAACTATTATAGAACCTAAAGTTGAACCCAAACCCATAGGTCTTCTTGAACCATGTCTTGAACCTAAGTTAGAACCTTTTGAGCTTGACCTGGATCCTAATCCTCAACCTTTAGGTCAACCCGTAGACTTAGAAAATCTCTTCCAGGACCCTATAATCCTTGAATCTTGCCTCTTAGGTCCCTCTACCCACACCCTTAAACCACCATTAGAGTCAACTCAACTTGAAATAAATGAAAACAAATTTGTTTTGTGTACTTGTCAAATTATTGAACATATTGATTTCATCATTCCAATCCATTTATATGCTAGAATTCCAAATTGTGACTATACTAATGAATATGGCCGAGAAAGGGAATTCAATGCAGGTGTCCCTAACTTACAGCTTAGACCATGGCCATGGAACAACAAGATAGGATGCTCTGATGACAACACTTTGCATATTCAGGCCCATGAAGGACAATTGACTTTTGCCCCTCCAGGACTTCTACACCACCGCCGCAATAACCATTCTTTGGAGAAGAATTTTTTTTCACCCGGGGAGAATGATGGGGACAGGAACCACAAGCCACGAAGATACAAGTGGAGCCTAAAGGTGCCATAGACAAAGACTCGTAAGGTTACAAATAAGCTAGCATGCTTAATCAAAAGCTATCCCAATAATAGAAGAATTACTTTCAACAAATAATGGTCTAGACATTCACGCTCAAGATGTCTAAGCCCAAGCCCAAGCCCATTGAAGAAATTGCTGGATTCAATAAATTGTGGTCTGCATACGCCAACCACATCCACGCCATCTCAACAAGGGCACCTTCCTTCACAAAGTCCACCGTCGCTTAGCCCAAAATCCAGCCTCAAGCCTCGACGTCAACATACACCTCTTAAGGAATCTCCAACGTCGCCTCTTTGCTGATCAAACTTGGAAGCTGCAACGTTCCTCTCAACGTCTCTTGCTCATCAATATGGAAATAGCAAACGTCTCTCTCGCTTATATGTATCACGCACAACTTTGTAATATACAGACTTGTTGAATGAAGAAATAGTTTTACTTCTAATGGCATCGGATGTCTCTTTCCCTTGTCTTCTCTGAGGTGCTTGTGTCACCTAGCTTTCCCCTCATCTCCTCTAATCCCTCTCCATTAACTCTCCTGCTCCGCTGCATTCATCCGCTCATCTCAGCCATTTTCCAGATTTTCGAAAGATTGTGAGCACGCCGCCGACGATCTGCCGGTCTAATCCTCACAAAACTTCGGGCATCACTCCTCCTCCTCAAGATTAAGCTCTAGCCGCCGGAATCCGCCAATCCTCCCGTCCGATCACCGGAATCGAACGTCCATTCGAATCCCCTGTTCTCGCTAGCCTTCCGCCCTAGTGCCGTCTTCCAGCACCGTTCTCCTCCGTCCGGCCACCATCCACCACGAAACTCCGGCCACCATCACCACAACCTCATCAACTCCCAGTCATAGCAGTTTCGGCGTCCGTGCACTACCGGCCGTCCGGCGACGCGCCCTGTTCTTCTTTCGCATTTCCCCTGTTTCTGCTAGTCTTCCGCCCCAGCTCCGCCTTTCCTCGTTGCCCTCCTCCGACCGGCCACCATTCGACCTCAAACTCCGGCCACGTCGTCCCCACAACCATACCAACCTCCAGTTGTAGTAGGTCCGGTGAACGGCCACCACCCGATGAACGGCGGCCACCTCTGCTCCACACTCGCGTCTCCCTTGTTCTGCTAAACAGCGCGTCCCCGCCTCCGCCTGCGTTGCCACCCTCACCTCGCCCCACCACCAACCATCGGTGTTCCGACGATACCGACGCCGCCTCGTCTCCTCCTTGCTTCCAAATCCTCCGACGAGCAATCCACGCTCGAGCGTCGATAAACGACGCAAACCTTGCGTTCCCTATTTCTAATCTCCATGAATTTCCTGCTTCAACTTCCTGTTCGCTAATCTGACTATGTTTGTTTTCGCAGGTATTTTAAGCAATCGGCGCCAACAAAATCTTGATCTTTGGCGTCACGAGGAAGAACTCACTTTGCTCTACGAGAGGGACGAGTTGATCCAACTGAAGCTACAATGGATCAGTCCGAAATACATGACAACTTCTCGTAAAAGATATTTTTGTAGCACTGAAATCTATTTGCTATTTCTGACTACATTCTAAATTTTGATTTTTTTTGAAATTAATAATAATAATAATAATAATAATAATAATAATCAGACTTTAGTTAGTATCATATTTCGTGTCTCCACCCTACATCACAACCTAAACCATTACATTCCATCTTATATGTGTCTATGATAGCCCGTAAGGGAACACTACAAGTCTGGCATGCGTGTACCTTGCACTAATCCTTGGCAACGACACCAAAAACTTGTTGTTAAATCGCAAGTGCATGGGTATACGAAGTAATAAAAAAAAGTATCGAATCCACAGGGACCTATGTTGTCGAATACTAAATAGTTGATTTCTTACTATCTAATCAAATCGAGATCGTGAAAATAGCAATCGGAAACTAAGAAAATAGGATTATCAGAGAGAAAAGCTGGGACTAGGGTTTCGTTCACTTAAACTTTTATGACTAGACATGAATAAGGATTTTGTTGATTCAATTTTATCATGATGAAGATATTATCAAACAATGAACTCAAGGATCACTTTCGTGCATCCGAGTTCTAGGAATCTCTAGTGAAGTCTCAAGGATCACTTTCGTGCATCCGAGTCTCGCAACTAGTTTCACTCAAGGATCTCCAACGTTCCGATCCTTGCTTTCGCACAAGATCTCCACGTTTGACAAATAGACTCAATCTATAGGTTCATATTATAATCATAGCAATTATTCTACTAGAAAAGATCAAGATGGATCTAACCTAAGGAAGGGATCCTAACATGCAGTTCTAGGGTTCCAAATTTTCAAGCAATTACCATTCAGTCTCAAGCGAAAATTCTAAGAACATAATTAGTAACATGAACTTATAGAGAGTTTAAGCACAATTATCACAAGAGTAAAATCATCATGCTAAGATTAAACTCAACGAAATATTGAAATAAAAGAGTTATCTAGTCATTGGAAGTTAAGTAAATTACTCCCCCATGTCCCATAAATAGTTTAAGCTGTCATCATGAGGGAATTACAGCAAATCATGGTTTCAGAGGATCATAAATCGAAAGAAAAGAGAAGTTAGAAAATATAGGACGGCAGTGAAGAATTTCACAGCCGTAATCTCCAAATAGCTTCGGTGAACAGTATCGGCGATGCTTTGTTCTTCGATTTCTCCTCCAATCGATCTCCTTTTGGTCTGAAACTTTTGGTGTGTTGTATCCTCCTCTTGACGAAGCTTTGGTATGAAAATCGCGGCCGGAGATCATCTGGATCGAGCGTGGCGGCGAAACCCTTGGCGGCAGCGTCAATCCCGATTTCTCCCTTGATGGTGCACAAAATTTAGGGCTTTTGGTCTCTCTGTAATCCTTCGGTCCAAAGCTCACCTCTTACTTCATACGGCATCGAATATAAACTTCTAGATCGTCCGCAATCATCTCCGCAAGGATCGGGCGTGGACATTGACCTGGGCGTCGCGTTCAAAACCGATTTTACGGCAGTGTAGTTGTTTATGGCTGGTGCCGTAAAATCTCTTGAGTCTTCTATGCCGATGTCATCTCAGAAAATACAACCTGTAAAATAGTTTGCGGTCAGTGCCATAAACTTTGCTGAACTCTCTATTTTGAAACGGCTGGAAAATACGGTACCGTAAAATCGGCTAAGGTTTCTGTTCTGACGCAATCCGAAATACGGTACCATAATATTGCTTACGGCCGGTACCGTAAAATCGGGAAATCTTTCTGTTCGGAAATCTTCAAAAATTACAGCAGTGTGCGGATTTTACGGTACCATTTGGAATTACGGTACCTAAAATAGATTACGGCACTACCGTAATTTGCTGGCTTGCTCCGATTTGCGTGAAATTTCTTGGGTGATCTCCTCTTGATGATGAGAACTCTTCCATATATTTGATTTTGCTTGAAAATGCCTAAAATAGTGCCTTTTTGCCTAAAAAACATGAAAAACCAAAATAGAAGTAGACTTTGCAATATTTGATGGATTTATCATAAAAACATGTAAAAAGATCCTCGATTTAGCATGAAAAGGTATATAAAATGTAGCAAAATATACTACATATTTCGGTGTCATCAGTCTACACCTACTGGCAATTCATTGATTGCTCACCATGTTTATCCTTATTGTATGTTCCCACTTGAAGAGCATGAACTTCCTACTGATCTGATCGTTTTAGACATTCAAGACTATGATATCATCCTTGGTATGGATTGGCTTTCCTCTTACCATGCAAATGTCGATTGTTATCATAAAGTTGTGACTTTCAACTTGCTAGATCAACCTATTTTTCATTTCAAAGGAGTAGTTCATGACTCACCTCCTAATTTGATATCTTTCATTCATGCTCATCATTTACTTCAGAATGGTTGTGAAGGGTACTTAGCCTATGTCAAAGATTGTCAAACCAAAGAAATAAGTATACATGATATAGTAGTGGTTCAAGAGTTCCTTGATCTTTTTCCTGCTGAGTTACCTGATTTGCCACCAGATAGAGAGGTAGAGTTTGGTATTGACCTTGTTCCCGGTGCAACTCCTATATCGAAAGCACCTTATCGAATGGCACCATTAGAATTGATAGAATTGAAGAACCAATTGCAAGAATTATTAGATAAAGGTTTCATTCGACCTAGTGTCTCACCATGGGGAGCACCAGTTCTATTCGTGAAAAAGAAAGATTGAACATTGAGACTTTGTATTGATTATAGATAGTTGAATCAGATAACAATTAAGAATAAGTATCCACTTCCAAGAATAGATGATTTATTTGATCAATTACAAGAGGCACAAGTCTTTTCTAAAATTGATTTGAGATCTGGCTATTACCAACTTAAGATTAAGAAGGATGACATTTCAAATACTGCTTTTAGAACTCGATATGGTCATTATGAATTTTTAGTAATTGTAAGATCCAAGGATCTTAAGTCCTGGTAAGCATTATTTTTGATTTAAATAAAATTATTGACTGTGTTATTATTCCTGTGTATTGATTGTTAATTTATGATAA
>JANTFE010023226.1:15536-26563 GCA_027562315.1 Costus pulverulentus | reverse complement strand
CCTACCATTCGGCAAGCAAGAGATCATCCCAAAAATTCTCCTTCACGCGACAAGGACGCCTTGAAGTTCTTTGCTAGCACAAAGAACACAAGGGAGGAAGCCCTCACCGTCTTGTGTGCGTCACCTTTGGAGGAGAGCCGCTCGCCCTCTTCTTCCAAGTCGCCATCCTTGCAATGGCTATGGTATGATCCCCTTCTTGATCATTATTAAGTTGATCTATGTTCATACATGTGATCCTAGAAACCCTAGCTTCCGCTTTGCAAAGTTTATACATATGCGCCTATTAGGGTTTCGCCCCCTCCCTTTAGGGGACTTTCAGTAGCTTGAATAGAGGACACCAGAGGCCCACTTGAAGGAAGGGGGCCGAACCCCTTCTAGTGTTTGTAGCAGTGAGTTCTGGCCGGCTTGAGTTGGGAGAGTTGAGGTTAGATCCTTCGAGCTCCTTATCGTCCACAGGCTGAGAGATCTCGTGTGAGCTTCAGCAAATGGCAATGGAACAGTAGTGGGATGAAGAATATGGAATGAAGATGGTGGGTGGCAAGAAGGAAAATAGGGAGGATCAGAGGAGCAAGCTCAACCCTCAAAAACACACGCTAACACCAATGTTCAGTTCAAGATAGTCGATTCTAAAAGTGTAGAAGTGTATCAATTACAAGCTTTAAACCTAACCCTTAACGTTTACATTTGTTGGCAACCCTTGGCATTCCAAAGCTAAAGTGGACGTTGGCTTGAGTGGGAGTTTGCTGGTGGTGGCATGGGGAGTACTCTTGCGCATGATGAAAGGCTTCTTTGTAATCGTTGGCTGGAAAGTCTTGCTGGTAAGTGATGCCAGTTTGCATGGCTTTGATTAATTGATTTGAGTTGAATATAGCTGGATGCCATAATCCCTTCTTAGCTGAACTTGTCTTGACCTGATGTTGAGAAAGTTGTCTTGATCTATGTGCTGGAGTCATGTGGCTTTTGAGCTTAACGTGTCTTGGCTGCTTGATCCTTGACCCTCCTGAATTGAAACCGAACAACCTTGCTGGAGTTTGATTCTTGTTGACTTTAATTGGATGCTGCTGTTGACTTTGCTTGAGTGTGGGCTGATACTTGAAAGTGGGCTGATTTCTTCATGCATTTGCCAAATTGTTGTTGAAGGGTGTAGGTGCTTGTAGGTGCCTTACATGTGCAAGATTCCTAGGCTAAACATCCTACTACAATCAGTACAAAATAAAAATAAAGATTTGGAAAGCAAATCCTACCTACACAATAACAACACAAATGCAGGAAATAGAGTAGCGTTTACAACATATGATGCAGAATTTTAAACCAGTGCCAAAATATCACAACAACATACTCATAAGTCCAAAATGTCTCAACCACATACTCATCATGTAGGCATTCCATATCTGATTGGTGGTTTCCAGAGTCTTGTTGATCTTCTTGGACGTGTCCCTACATCAGCTTTCCCGGTGGCTGAAGAATTCTTGATGTGGTGGGGAAACATATGATTAGAATTTTTATATTTTTGGATAAAATACCAAACTCAATCAGCAGCCAAAAATGCAGGGCAAGAAAATGATCAATTAGGAAAAGTAGCTATGCCTTAGAGATGGTTCTAGTGATCAATAATGAAATCTAATAAAGCCAAATAATAGAATGATGTTTGTTCTTTTCAGGCGTAGCAAAATTAGAGGGCCATTATCCATCAGGCATTTACTGCATTTGCAAGAATATGGCTAATCATATTAGCAAAATAAATCAGTACAGAAATTTATCAAACAGCATAATTTGCTTGGATGCGTAGGTTGATCTGTTGATGCTCAATTGTAACCAAGTATTCTAGGATGTAGAGCAAAATGTATTCTTCGGAGTCGTCCAAAGATTCAGGGATTTTAGTGGCTCCAAGCTCATTAATTACCTACATTAAAGATGCTAATCATATTAAAAATGAGTACAAAAATTTCAACACAGACAAAAGAGTGCAGATGTGTGTGATGTCAGAAACAAGTGACGCTTGCGCCGCTGATTGGTGAGGCTAGAGCAGGAGAGGGCAATGGGTGGCTGCCGTCGTCGCCGACAGTTTGGCGAAGACTTCTGGTGTGGTTGGCGGAGCTGAGCAGCGTGGACACTGCCCTGTTCTGAAGAAATAGGGGAGGACGCGACGGAGTAGGGACGGTTGCCGGACGTTTGGCAGTGCACGAACTCTATACCTGCTACTGCTGGAGGTTGCGCTGACGTCGGCGAAGTAGTGGCCGGAGTTTGGGAGCAAATGGTGGCCGGTCGGAGGAGATCATCGTCGATTAGTGAAGTTGGGCAGAAATAGTGGTAGAAAGCTTGGGCGTCACCAGAAATCTTCCGATTCTAGCGATCAAGACATCGGATGGGGCGATCCCTCCGGTTGTGGGTTCTACTAGAAGTGTAGAAGGCATGGTTGAAATTTGAGGACGATCTGTCGGTCGGATTGTACCGGCGGTGAGGCGAACGGAGAGTCCAAGGCTGGACTCACCTGGAAGTTGGGTGTGGATTGTGACAGCGGCGGAAGGTTGTTTAAGCGTGGGAGAGGTGGAGGATGGATGGCGTAGTGATGAGAAGGATGCGGCAGGGTAGAGTTTCCAAATCCATGGATGACTAGCGAAAGGGGTAGGGAAGAAGTACCAAGTCCATGGAAGCTTCAGCTACTAGTGGAAGAGAGGAAGAAACATCCGATAGAGAGACACGAAAACCATTTCCATTCATTTTCAACATCTTGTCTACAAAACTAGTAAATACATTAACAAGATTACATCTTATAGAACACAGGAAGGCGATGTGCTGGAAGCTGCTTGTGACCATTGGCTGCAACATTCAAGGCAAGTCTCCAGCGTTCATTTCCTCTCTGAGTAGGCTGCTCATGCTGCCATGGTAAAGCAAGCTGCTCCTTCCTCCATTGGCGGCTCCCCCCTCACACGCAATCCTTCTTCAACTCATTTCTTTGGTCTTGAGAAGGCTTTGGATTTGGGTTGCAATTTGGGCTCAAATCCCTTTGAGCTTGAACTAGACTTGATGTGTGCATCCACTTGGCTTGGTCTCATGTAATCATCAATAATTTCAAGAGATTAATGCCTCATTGAGAAAATTAGAATTGCATTCTAATAAATTCAAAATTTAGACATAAACATTGACTATGTCTATATTAAATCATGGTTTACAATAATTATACAAAATTTGACAAAGTCAAAATTAAGTCAAATATCTTGTCAAAATGCTCCCGCATCATACACCCCTGGTTCAAATGTTTCTACTCCTGGAGAAACTTAGGGTAATTAAAAACAACTAGCAACAATTAAACTACAAGAATGAAAATTAACAATTTGTGACGCTCAGGTGGAGGCCTACATGTGTATTCTTCTTTGAGGATAGGTAGGAAGAGAAGTTGATCATGCATAAATTGAGTGGGTTGTCTTATTTTAACCCCTAATGTACTTTTCACAATCAATGAGCACGGTGAAAGAAAATTCAGATTTAAACTAGATGTATTAGCGAGCTCATGTTGTCTATTATAGCATCCAAGTAAGAGAGAGGAAGGAATGACAAAATCATAAGCATCCAATGAGTGGGTAATCATAAACTCAATTGGAGAGAAATTAAAACCCATAAAATTAAAATATTGCATGTCATGGTCCATGGGAGGGGCAATCACAAACTCAATTGGCTCTAAAGATTTAAGCATCACAACGTCAAAATGTTCAAGTTGAGTGGTTTCTAAGTGTGCCTTAAATGTGTGAGTAGAGGGATTTAAGATACAAGACTAAAGGCTCATAGGATCTTCTAATTCTAAGGTTTCTCCTAAGGGTTTAGAATGAGGGTCTAAGTCAATTTCAAAAGGAGCTAACTTAGGTTCGAAGTGTGGTTCATAAAGACCTATGGAATCGCGTTCAATTTGGCTCTCTAAGTCATCAATGATAAATGTTCCACACTTAAGTTGTGGTATGCCTAATGGAGTCTCTATGGGCAATTGATTCTCACATAAGTTAATAATGGGTTCCTTGGTTGGGATAGATGTGCTAGACTCAAGTTGAGGCATGTTTTCTAAAGAACCTAAGGGTATGGGCCCTAAAATTGAAGGTAATGGTTCTTCATGACTTATTTCTTCAATTTTAGTGGTTTCATCATGACATGGTTTAGGTTCTAAGTGTTAGTGTTTATGCCCTGCAGACCAATGTATGGACATGGTCCGACATTATTTGAATGTACTTTAATAGAATTGATATTCTTGATAAAGGCATGGTCGTTATTATGTAGATTGCTTTACTTACGATGATGTATTGAATTGCATAAATAATGTCCCAGGAGTTTGGTTGGATCCATTCTCAAAGCAATTCCCTGTCAAGGTGCCTTAGCTGAAGCTTTGGTGCATGTGAGACTGATGTATGGGCTGGTTAGGTGCGGGGCACAGTAACGCAGACATACAGGTGCATTGGATGCACTGGAGTGACCCACCGTGAGGATTGATTTGTCTAGTCAACAGGTCAATCTCACATGCAAGAGGTTTGTATTGATCCTTAGACTTGAGGTATTCATGTTTAGATATGATGACGGGTATGTTTTGATACAGTCTTACGTCTCTCCATAAATGGGTGATCAAAACGACTGTCATTAAGCATATCATAAATCATATGGAGATGTGGATGACCAATAGTAGGATTTGCCCCTTCCTTAATTGGAAGCATGATATCCACTTTGGGGTGCCCCACCTCATTGGTGCATGACACGAATGTATGGCCATACTGTTTGAGTCATGACCAATAGATTGGATTAATAAATATGAGACTAATCCAATGGCGGGATATCAGTTCAGGCAAAGGGATCTAGAATGCATGAGAATCCTCATTGCTTGTTAGGGAGTTGTTGCCAGATGACTTTAGTCCTATGACATGGGTAGTAGTGATGTGTTACTAGATACCTCTCACTACTTATGATGTTTTATCATCATTGCCATCATCATATGGATCCTACGGGGTCACACGCAATAGACTCTTGACGTTGTATTTTGATCTAAATATCTTAGAAAATATATTTGAGTTCATTCTGATCCTAAGTCCAAGACAGATTCATGGTTGAATCTGAGTCCAATTGGGATTCATGAGTTTATGTATATCCGGGCAAAGTATGTACTCTGTATGGGAGTCGAACTTCGACTTGGGACTATAAACCATGTTGGATTCGAATCCTAATTCAATTAGGAGTTGGAATCCTAATCCTATTAGGAATTGGAATCCTAATCCAACTAGGAGTTGGAATCCTAATTCAATTAGGAGTTGGATTCCTAATTAGGAATTGGAATCCTAATCCAACTAGGAGTTGGAATCCTAATTCAATTAGGAGTTGGAATCCTAATCCAATTAGGAATCGGAATCCTAGTCCAACAAGGAGTTGGAATCCTGATTTAATTAGGAGTTGGAATCCTAATCCTAATAGGAATTAGAATCCTATTCCAACCAGGAGTTAGAATCCTAATTCTACTAGGAGTGAGAATCCTAATCCAATTAGGATTCAAATCCTAATAAGAATTTGGTTATGGATAAGGCCCATAGTGGTTGGGCGTGAATCCTAATCCAACTAGGATTCAAATCCTAATAAGAATTTGGTTATGGATAAGGCCCATAGTGGTTGGGCGCGAATCCTAATCCAACTAGGATTCAAATCCTAAAGAGAATTGGATTTGGATAAGGCCCATCGTGTTGGGCGCAAATCCTAATCCAATAAGGATTTTATTCATGGGCCTAATTAGTGTTGAAATCCAAATCCGATTACGGATTGTGGATTAAATCTAAAGGCAAGATTGGAATCCTAGTGGGAGTAGGATTCATCATTGGCGCATGGTTTAATTCCATACATGGAATTGGCGCCAATTGACATGATTAAATCCTAGTGGAATTTGGTTTTCTTATTTGGAAACTATCTTGGACACATGGGCTGGTGTGGAGGCGTGTAAGGCTTGATTAATTCAAGCATGGTATGCGCCAATCACATAAGGAAAGTCCAAATAATTATTGAACTCAAATTTCTCCTCTTGATTCTTTGCAAGCTTCATGATGCGCCAATTCAAGGAGCCATGTGGCTGATGTATTGCGGCAATTCCTTGGAGGAATTGTGCTATGAACACTTAAGGAAAGAGGGGTGGCGGCTATAGCTTGGTTGCTTATAAAAGAAGGGGTATGCGCCCCCTCTTTAGATGATCAACAGGAGATGAATTCAAGCCGAGTGCAAGGGAACTTCATGTCACACCCCTAGAACCATCATAGAAATAAAATTTTCCATTCCCCAGGATTCAAACATTTCAAAATTTGAAATCATATGAACACCATATATAGACTTCTAGGGTTGCAACAACATCACAATAACAACAATACTAATCATAAGCTAACACCATCGCACAACACATAGTCATATATAATCAAACATCATTTATACAATAAATGATGTCCACATTATGTTATCACTTACAACATTCTTCTTACTTCTCCTACACTCCCAAAATAACATATACAAACGAAAATATCATATATAACTCATCAAAGCCAAACTATAAACCAACTAGCATTTATTCCTTTAGCACTTCTTCTATTGCCCCAAGGAAAAGCAACCAAAAGTTAACCTATAATAGATATCAAATCAAAAGAGTGAGTTATGGAAAACTCAGCAAGATCTACCATGCCCATGGAAGAAAATATAAGTTTTATTACTACTTTGGAACATAGATTTTCATGGTAATCATTGTACAAGAAAATCGATATTTTTTTTAAAAAAACATGACAATCCAAAAGCATGAAGAACAAGAGCATATGAATAGCTTAGAGAAACTCAAGCATGGGGGCAATGGTAATTTCATGATCTCATGGTATTCAAACAAAATGTCATAGTAGCAAATATGGTATCATGGTATCATATCTTGTGTGTCAAATATCAAAGTCTCTATCCAAGCATCATATAAAGAGTCATATCTCATGAATATCATACAAAGAATAGTGGGAACCAAAGCAAACAAAGTCCGTCCAAGCAAACAAAAGCCTCCATGTCTGGAAGAGAGACTAACCCACGTCTAGGAAGTCCACAAAGCAAAAAGGCCGGCAAGGGCTCACCATGGCCCAACCAAATGTAAATGGAGGGATCTAGAGGTGGCTTCCATGGATCTCAAGAGGTGGCAAACAATTACAAGATGAAGAGGTCCATGTAGCACTTTAGCACTTAGATCCACCTCCATAGACAAATTCCCATAATTGGGATCAAATCATTTTCCCACTATAAGATGTAAGGGCCAAAGAACAATGGTATCAAAACAAATCAAAGTAACACAATGGCATGATTGGCCTTCATACAATTTGCCCTTACATCATGATCACTGATCCATAGTATCAAAGGTAACAAATCAAAGGTAAATTATCAAGCTCATTAGGTCAATCAAAGGTAAATATCAAGCTCAATTGAAGTGTCATGAATCAAATAACTACAAAGATGATCAATTTGTAACATTATAAGCTTGGAGTGTAACACAACAACATAGTCTCCAAGAAGAGTTATAATGCAAGGAAAGAAGAGAACCTTGCAATGTGAATCAGCCCAGTCATTCAAACGAATTATATGGACACACTGCATAGAACCAAATAAATTAGGAGTCATTGAAACCGTATTCAAGTTTACTTTTCAATAAAATGGGTTTTAAACCATTTGGCCAAGTATGTACAAAGATATGGCGATTAGAGTAACAAAAGGTCAAACTGCCCTGCTCCCAGAAATTTTAGGGCATTGACTGAAACAATGCAATCGGTATCAGATTTGAACGCATATGAAAGATATTCAATATATGATCCGTTGGAAATCCCGTTGAATATACTTTCGTGGCCAATAAGAATGACTCAAATCCGAGTTGTCAATCATAAGTTATACATGAAATACCCCAAGTAGGTCAGTCTAGTGTGACAGAATTTGGGTCCTGAATGTTATTGTATACTTGATACCCTCACTCTCAATAGGTATATGTAATATTGGATCCGTTGGAAAGCTTTTTCAAGTCTTCTTTTACACAAATCAATTTTCAATTCAAGATCATTTGCGTAGACAACGTTACATCAAAAATACCACCATAAGGTCATATTTGCATAACCAAATCACCATAAACCATGATTTACCATCCTCCACATTCATTTGCTAACATAAAATCATACAAATTCCTTATAATTTCAATCAGAGGTAGATCAACAAATCAAAATCATAAGTTATAAAAAAATATACTCATTTTGAAAATACGTAAGGCAAAACATAGCAACTTGCCTTAATAGACTTTTTCTTCCTTTTCTCCTCTTATTTTCCACTTGGAAACCACTTGAACGCCTCTACTCTTCTTTCCCCCTCAAGCCAAACGAAAGTTCTGGTCAAAAAGTCAATGTACACTCAATTTATTTATTTTCCCCCATACTAGCATGAGGTGTCTTCTCATACAAGCTTGGGGTGTCTTCTCATACAAGCTTGAGGTGGCCAACATGCAAGCAAGCATGTGGCGTCATCTTGTTAACTCTATTTTCTTGAAATCATAAGGTGGTTTCACACTTTTCCCCTCCATTAAGAACAATATTCTAGTTTATCTACTTCAACAACTAGAATCAAATCCCCTATAAGTTTATCATATGCTCTAAATAGTGAAATTAATTTTTTGCCCCTTTCTTTTCACATAATTCCCAATGAGTCCTTGTAATCCCAATGAGTTCTAGTATAACTCTTGAAAGTGCAAGTCCATTATACAAGGAACCTTTAAATATCACATTATACAATGATTTCAAATGGAATGCTATCACACAAGGATGTCTTCATAGAAAAATGAAAGCATGGGGTATCACATTCTCCCCTCCTTAAAAGAAATTTAGTCCTCTAAATTGCATACCTCAATCATTAAAAAGTTGTGGATAGTTCTTTCTCATTTCTTCTTCTACTTCCCATGTGGCCTCTTCGATGGAATGATTTTGCCAAATGACTTTGACCATGGAAATAACACGATTCCTTAGAATCTTGTCCTTCTTATCCACAATTTGCTTTGGTCTTTCTGGGTATGTTAAATATTTGGCAACCTCCAAAGGCTCATGCTCAACAATGTGGGATGGATCGGGACGGTATTTCCTTAGTAAAGATACATGGAAGACATTATGAATATTAGCTAGGGCTGGTGGTAGTGCAACTCTATAAGCAACTGGTCCAAGCCTTTCAAGTATCTCAAAAGGGCCAATGAATCTAGGGCTTAATTTCCCTCTTTTACCGAGTAGTATTACACCCTTATAAGGAGATATTTTCAAAAATACATGATCCCCAACTTGAAATTCAAGAGCCCTTCTTCTGTTATCAGCATAACTCTTTTGGCGACTTTGAGCAATTTGTAATTTTTCTCGTATTAGTTTAATCCTGTCTGTAGTTTCTTGCACCTCATCTGCAACTAATAGTTTTCTATCACCAACCTCTTCCCAACAAATTGGTGTCCTGCACTTTCTTTCTTATAATGCTTCATAGGGTGCCATTTGTATGCTTGAATGAAAGCTATTATTGTATGTAAACTCAATAAGAGACAAGTCACCATCCCATTCACCCTTCCAATTCATCACATATGCTCTAAGCAAATCTTCAAGTGTTTGGATTGTTCTTTCAGATTGTCCATCTGTTTGAGGGTGGTAAGCAGTGCTAAACTTCAGTTTTGTGCCCAATGATTCATGTAATCTTTTCCATAGTCTAGAAAGAAATCTGGGATCCCTATCAAAGATGATGTCCTTTGAGACCCCATGAAGTCTTACAATCTCATCAATATACAACTTTACAAGTTTATCAAGAGAATATGTCATGTTAATTGGCACAAAGTGTGCTGATTTCGTTAGCATATAAACAATCACCCATATAGCATCATGTTTCTTTGATGTTCTTGGTAAACCTTAAACCAAATCCATAGTCACACTTTCCCATGTCCATTCTGGCACCTCTAATGGTTGTAACTGACCTCCTGGCTTTTGATGCTCTGCTTAACTAGTTGACAGGTTAAACATGTAGAAACATAATCTGCAATATCCTTTTTCAAGCCATCCCACAAATAGTTCTCTTTGAGATCCCGGTACATCTTGGTACTACCTGGGTGTATAGAGTATTTGGATTTGTGTGCCTCTTCCAATATTATCTTCCTCATATTAGGATCATTTAGAATGCATAGTCGATTTTGAAATTTCAAAATCCCATCTTGGGTGATTTGGAACTCAGGCATTCGACCTTAATTTTCTCCTTTATGGATGAAAACATTGAATCTTCTAATTGCTTTTCAAGTATCTATTGATGAAAGTCAGACCGGAATTTGAGTGAAGCAAGCAATATCTTGGGTTGTTGGATCTTGATATGAATGGTAAGATTGCAAAATTCCTCAAGCAAGTTCCATTGTTTTACCATCAAAGTTGCTAACATGTTATATGATTTTCGACTAAGGGCATCAGCTACAACATTAGCTTTACCTGCTTGATATTGAATAGTATAATCATAATCCTTTAGCAATTCTATCCACCTTCTTTGCCTCATGTTCAATTCTTTTTGTGTAAATATGTATTTCAAACTTTTGTGATCTGTATATATGTCAAATGTTTGCCCATACAAATAATGTCTTCATATCTTTAATGCAAAAATGATTGCTGCTAGTTCCAAATCATGGGTTGGGTAATTCTGTTCATAAGTCTTTAATTGCCTTGAAGCATATGCAATTACTTTCCCCTTTTGCATTAACACACAACCAAGACCGCTATTAGAAACATCAGTATAGATTGTAAAGCCTTCAGTCCCACATGGAATTGTGAGTATTGGAGCACTAGTTAACCTTTTATTCAATTCCTTGAAGCTCTCATCACACTCCTCATTCCATTTAAATTTAATATCCTTTTCTGGTTAATCTTGTAAGAGGACTTGCAATTTTTGAAAACCCTTCAATGAATCTTCTATAATAACCTGCCAAACCCAAGAAACTTCTAATCTCTGCCACATTTGTTGGTTGC
>JANTFE010023226.1:2622-15436 GCA_027562315.1 Costus pulverulentus | reverse complement strand
TAACAACCTGAATAACAACCATTGCCTTTATAAACATAGAGTTTATACATGATACTGAAATAATCCCAAGGCCTCAAACATTAGCCTTAAGGGCATACCCCAACAGCTACAAACCTTGTAGGAATTTACATGCGTGAACATAATCTTTACTTAAAACCTACATTTACTGTTACTTTGACTGAGCTACATACCTAAGGGATCTAGGGCTATAAAATTTGTCCTTCATCATTGCGCAACAAGCATGGATGCGCCAACTGTTAGTGTATATGCCCTGAGACCTATATTTGGTCAACCTATGTAGTACTTGACTTTGGTATTTCTTATATCACACTGGCATTGTCATTATCGTTGTTTGTCTACATTTGCGTTTATGTACTTACATGATAATGTCCATGGAGACAGATTTTATCTGTGCTTGAAAGATTGTCCCCAGTCGATATACCTCAGTGGATAAGGGACAACTATGGTATTTGATAGACTAGTATATGAGCTGGTTAGGCACGCGGTGCTAACGCAGACATATGGGTATATTAGTGATGGATATACTGGACCGACCCGCTGTGAGGCAATGACTTAGTGTCATGAGTTATCCTCTTAAGTGATAGGAGATGCATTGATCCTTAGACTTTAGGTCATTGACTCTTCTATATGGTTAGGAACATGCTTTGATGCAACCTAACACCTCACCGAAATTGGGAGGTTATAACGGCTATCATTCATTATGTCACGACCCATATTAGAAGATCAATGTATAACAAAGGATTTGCCCTTCCTAATGGAAGCATGATATCCATGAAGCTCCTCTATGGTCTATGACTAAAACTGTATGGCCATACCCAGGTGAATTAGGGTTTCCGTTCATTTTCTAAATTGAGGATCGATTTCAAATAGTTAAGGTTAGGGTTTTCAATTTGGGGGTGATTTTGCACCCGGGGAAAACATAATCTGAGCGGAAGTTCACGCACTGGTGTTCCACCGGACGATCCTAAGACAACGGATAAGCGCTGATTTTAGGGAGATCCAACCGGGGTGTATTGTGATCCAAAAACTTTTAAATACAAGTAGGTAGACTTGCCTCTGGTGTCCGGCCAAAACCTAAGCATTGGCGCACAGGGCTATTGTCACTCCCTGACACGGCTCCAGAAACTTGTTGTCCCTAAACTTGTAGTGTCCGCAAGTGCACGGATACTCGAAGTAATAAAAAAAATATTGATCCCACAGAGACCTATATTGTTGAGTACCGAATAATTTATTTTTCACTATCCAGGCAATCGAAAGAGTGTAAACTAACAATCGAACACTAAAGCACTAAAACGGAATTATCAGAGAGAGAAGCTGGGACTAGGGTTTCATTCACTTTAATTTTTATGACTAGACATAAATAAAGGTTTCGTCAGTTTAATTTTAACATAATGAAGATGTAATTTACTTTAATAAAAGGATTGTCTCACTTTCATGCAGACAACCATGCAGGGATAAATCTTCGCTTTCGCGCAAGAGTCGTCCCAACGCTGAAGACATGTAAATAATCAAACTAAGAACTCAAGTATCACTTTCGTGCATCCGAGTCTCGACACTAGTTTTACTCATACTTCTCCAACGTTCCGATCTTTACTTTCGCACAAGATCTCCATGTTTGAAAATAAAGACTCAATCCTAAATTTATATTATTATCATGGCAATTAGTTTACTAGAATCAAACAAATAAAACTAACCTAAAAGGGTTCCTATCATGCAATTATAGGTTCCAAATTCTCAAGCAATTACTCTTCAGTCAATGGCGAAAACTCTTAAAACATGAGTAATAATATAGATCTACGGAGAGTCTAAAACCAATTACCACATGAGTAAAATCAACATGCTAAGATTAAACGTGACAAAATAATGGAAAAATAGTCATCTAGTCATTGAAAATCAAGTGAATTACTCCCCCCATGTCCCAAAATAAGTTTAAGCTATCATAGTGGGAAGATTACAATAATCCATGTTGAAGGAAATAGAAAAGGAAGAAGAAAGAAAAATTACGGTATGGCCGTAAAGAAGTCTACGGCCGTAATCTGGAGCGAACAACGGCGGCGCTCAGTTTTCTGATGATTTCTTCTCCGTCTGGTCTCCTTTCATGCTGAAACTTTTGGGACACCTTCTTCTCCCCTATACGTAGCTTTCACTTAAATTTCACGGCCGAAGATGCGCTGTACGCTTCCTGGCAGTGAAACCTAGGGCGGCGGTGTGTGAGGCGATCTCTCTCTCTCTCTGTGGTGGATGAAAATTAGGGCTTTCAGTCTCTTTTTCTTCGTCCCTGAAAAAGCTCCCTATTGCTTCTTACAGCATCCTGTTTTATGGCTTGAATCGATCGCAATCATCTACGCAAAAATCGGGCTTCGAAGTTGACCGGGAAAATCGTGAACTGGGTAGTAATTACAGCCGTAAAGGGTTTTACGGCGGTGCCGTAATCAGGACAGCGAACTCTCAGGTTGAAAACTTCCGAAATTATGGTACTGTGACGTATTTTATGGCTGTGCCGTAATGTCAGTAATCCTTCGGGTGGAAAATTGACCTGAATTACGGTACCGTAAAGTTCCTTACGGTAGTACCGTAAACTCCATCGATTCTCTGATGAAAAATGCTTCAAAATACGACACCGTGACTATGTTTACGGTAGTGCCGTAATCAAATGAAATTCTCTACCCGGAAAGACTCCACATTATGGTACCGTAAAGATCATGTTGGGGGTGCCGTAATTTCCTCTGAAGCTCCAAATCTCATGAAATTTGACGTGTGATCTCCTTTTGATCTCATGAATTAAATTATGCACTTGGATTGCTCGAAATTGACTGAAAAACATGCCTTTTTGCCTGAAAATCATTAAAAATAGAAGAGAGTGTAGATTCCACAAATATTGATAAAAAAGGATATAAAAATAAGCAAAGTCTATGAATATGACACAAAAACATCAACAAAATGGCATAGAAATTATGATAAATTTCGGTGTCATCAAACACATAAGGCTCAAACTTTGCTTGTCCTCAAACAAAAACCTAGAAAATTCCAAAAATTGGTCATAGGCATAGATTTTCTCATGGAAAATAAATTTCTAACATACAATCACCAATGAAAGAATCTCATTAATTGCATCATAAAATTTTAAACAAACATGTCATCTTCTAAATTCAATACTCAAGATCCACCACTTAGTCAAATAAAACTTCGCAACTTGTCTAAAAGATAGAATCTCAATCTCATTACTTCATCCAATTTTCAGTTTAAATTTATCATACTTTTGTTTACAGGAATAGGGTATCCAAAATTTTTTTCCACTCAAATTTTTCTTCTTTTTTCCATACTTTTTATTCTTTTTGCATTATTCACATTCTCTAATTCGATTACCACCTTTTTTTCTGGCGACGACGTTAGAGTACACGGACCATATAGTCAATGTAGTAGAACTCATGTCTTTTTAGTAGAAAGAATTTTACTAAAGACAACGGAGTTAATGTGAATAGATTCTTCTCATCATTTCTTCTTTTTTTTCTTTTTCAAACTTCAACCCATGACCTTTGGTACCACTGTCAATTTTACACAGTGCCATGTAGGGGAGTCACTCACTATTTTTGTGGATTTTGGACTCTTTCTTCCCAACAAATAGTAATATAAACAAAACTTTAATTAGATTAATCAATTGATATCAATTCAAAAATTCATACTCATATGCTAATTTTATTCAAAAAGTAGATTTACTCTTAAATCAAAATTTTCAAACAACATATCTCCCTAAAATCTCAGTTATCAACCAATTAAAAATTTCAAAAGTAGATATGTATAAAAGAAATAAATTTGATATGATAGGTCTAATTCTAATTTCAATTTTGAATTTACTCATCTCAAAAGTATATCAAAGCCATAAATCATTCATATCAAGAATATATTCATCATCATCATCAAAATATCATCAAGTATTATACAACCACATCGAAGAGAATATTATCAATCGACATTATACAATCCTATCAAAAATAGAAAGATAAGCATGAAAAGTAGAGTAGTAGTGACGGCGGACACAGAGGTGTAGAAGAAGCATCCTTCCCTTCAACATATGAAATATCAATAAGATACAGAAAATGAAAGACAAAAGACAAAAGGGAAAAGAGATACTCACAAGACTCTACCAATCTTCACCGCTATCAGATCCTATCTCTTCAATGCTTTGTGCTGCGGTGTCCATAGGATCAGTAGGTGGTGCTCTCTGGTGACCTCCATTCTCTCCACTCCTCCTGGGGTCCTGAAAATTGAAACGCTCGTATAGAAAGTTCCCCATCTCCTCCAAGTAGGTGCTGAGATTTTCAATGTCCTGATGCATGTGATGCATCGAATCTTGCATCTGGCTCATGGAGCCTCACATGTCACTCACTATGCTCATCATTCTCTCTATCCTCTACTCCTAACAATACAGCTGAGTGGAGAGATATCTGAATCCTAGATCATAAGTACAAGAGAATCCTCTGCCTGAGTCTAGGTGTGTGGAAGAACCTGAAGGTCCTTGAGGTGGCTGCTCTGTGCTTATCCCAAATGGATCATCATTGCTATCCCAAGGTGGTGGTGGTATAGTGTTCAGCGGTGGTGGCATCGCATAGTCAGCATCTTTTGGGCTCAAACTCCAATTTGCTTGATTCTTCACTGTTGTCTTTTTTGTGCATGGCAAAGGCAACTTCTGCTCTCCTGATCCAAGGATCAATGAAAATCCATCTCTTCCCTCACTATCATCCTCATTGCTATGCAAGACTCCATGTCAAGTCTTGGACTATCCTTTGCAACTGGCATTCCATATGGCTCAACTTTCAAGTAGAGTGTTATAGGTGTAATGAAACCACCTATCACAATAGCACCTTTCTTTGCCCTAGAGACCTTCTCAATATGCTTCATGAAAAAGAAAGCAACATCCAAAGGGTATTCAAATAACATGCTCCAGAGGAAAAACAACTCTGTCTGTCTGACCATCCCATCACTGTCACCTCTACCAAAGACAGTGTGGGCTAAAACTCTATGGACATATCTGATGCTTGGATTTGAAATCTTTGATGCCCTAGCAGTAAGTGCAGAAAAGTTGTTTTCTTGAATGATCTGGTTCCATAATACATCTTCAACATACCCAGGTGAAACAAAGGTGTGCCCTCCATTACCTAGCTGATAGATAGCCCTCAAATCTCTTATAGTCAGCTTCCTCTCTACATTGGCCATACGAAAGGTGATCTCACCATCCAAATGCCTAGTAGGATAAGTATGAAGCTCCATATCGAAATTGCTCAAAAATTTCAGAACAAGTGGCAGATATGTCTGTGGAGTGATATGGAAGAATCGATGGGCTCTGATCTCATCAAACATCCACATGACATCCTCATATAAACCCAATGCCTCCAATAGCTTGTATCTCATTTCTAAACTCAATGCCATGAGGATTGGGTGGAAAGGAAGGTTCAGCTGGTGCCTTTCCTTTTCTTTTGGAAACTAATCCCTTGGTTCTTGGTGGCATCATTGCAAACACAGGCTGCAACTAACATTCAACACAGATATAGTAATGATATAGCAAATAAACAAGGATAACACTTCCAATCATCATCATCAAAACTAATCAAGCATATTTAAAGAAAAAAGTCAACTTAAACTCATGTTTGAACTCCAGAATCAGTGAAAAAGTGAAAAGGGCGATAGTGAACAATACACCCTTAGCATGTTCAGCGCGTTTCAGCTCAAATCAGCCCCAGAAATCGATCCAAATCTCTCAAAACTACAAAGAATCGACATCCTATCTTCTCACGAGTAAATGAAAACAAGAATCCCCAAAACCGGTTGAGAAACGAAGACACACGAGAAAAAGGGGCGAAAACTAGGTCAAAACTCGTCAAAATAGTGAAATCAGACAAAAGGTTGCCAAATCGGTGGCAATCACCGGACGGGAAGGGTCGCCTGAGTGTCAAGAAGGTCGAGGATGGTTGGAGGCTCCAAGATCGGTGCACGAGCGAGCGAGAAAGAGTGAAAACGGCAGTGGAAAAATTAGGTTACAGTATCGCGCGTGTCGAATACAATTATGCTTGTAACAATGTTTACGGTAGTGCTATAACAGGTAAAAACTTTCGGCTCAAAAATTGTACAGCTTACGGTATCGTTAAAATGTTTACGGCCATACCATAATGGGTCGAAACTCTCAGGTCGAAAACCTATGCCCATTATGGTACCGTAAATCCATTTACGGTGGAGCCGTAATATCGATCACAGATTATTTTTTTTTTCAAAATTTAAGAATCAAAAATTCATAATTCAAAATTTCACAAATTACGGCACGTAAATGCATTTACGGTAGTGCCATAAAAATAAGAAAACTCACGAGAAGATTTTGTCATAAAATATGGTACCGTAAACATATTTACGGCGGTACCAGAATGGGTTAAAATCCTCTGGTCAAAAATAACCGAGATTACGGTACCGTAAAGGATATTACGGTAGTGCCGTAATTTCACGCCAAATCTTGTTTCCTACAGAAAAATAATTGTAAAAATTAGCTCTAAAAGAAAATTAAAACAAAGTAAATAAAAGAAAGCAAAACTAAAGTTAGAAAGCTTGGGTTGCCTCCCAAGAAGCGCTAATTTAAAGGTCATTAGCTTGACCCTTTTGCACTCAGATTTGATCGTGATCTTCTCAATTGCCTTTCTGATCTTTCTTTTGGTTGGGCATCTCTTCTAATAACATAAGGCTCAGCCTTGAAACAATTTCCAAATTTACTCCAAATTTTCTTTCCCTTGTCCATCAACTTAGATTTTCTTCTCCTTCTTCTTGTCTTTTTCTTTTGCAATTTCTTATCAATATCCTCAGAAAGATTGTTAGTTTCAGAATTTGAGGTTTAATCAAAAAACTAGAAACATCAATAACAACATCATCAAATATTTCAATACTACAACATGAACCAGAATAAGAAAGTTTATTCAGTGAATCATTAAGATTGAATTCAATTTTGTTGTCACAGATATCAAGAGTGATCTTTCCTTCTTTCACATCTATGTTTGCCTTAGCAGTAGCTAACAGTGGTCTACCAAGAATTATAGGGTTTTTGTGATTTTCTTCCATATCTAATACCACACAATCTACAAGTATGAAAAACTCACCTATCTTGATTGGAACATTCTCTAATATACTTACAGGATACTTTACAGATGAATCCACGAGCTGTAAGGATATGGATGTAGACTTTAGCTCTCCAATGTTTAGTTTCCTATAAATAGAAATAGGCATTAGACTCACGCTAGCACCTAAGTCACATAAGGCTCAGTCAAAAGCCATAGTGCCAATTGAACATGGTATAGAAAAGCTACCTGGATGCTTCAGTTTAGGAAGCAATTTGTTCTGTATGATGGCACTACAGTCTTTGGTTAAAGTTACAGTGCAAGTGCCATAATCATCTAATTTTCTTTTATTAAATAAAATCTCTTTTAAAAATTTAGCATAAGATGGCATTTGGGAAATAGCTTCAGTAAATGGAATGTTAATATAAAGCTTTTTCAGGACATCAAGAAATTTGCCAAATTGTTTGTCTAACTTATTTTGCACTAACCTTTGAGGAAAAGGTATAGGTGGCTTGTAGGTAAGAGGCAAATTAGGTTTAGGATTATCTTTCTGACATGGTTCATCTCCTTTTGGTTCATCACCTTTTTGAGGTGGTAAACAAGTTTGGGACTCCTCATGTGGAGAAGATTTTTCTAACTCTAGTTCCCTTTCATGATCATCATCAAGCTTTTTTTCAATATTCACAAATTTCCCTCTAGGTTCTCCTAGTTGTTTCCCACTCATACTCGTGATGGCATTACAGTGCTCCCTAGGGTTTATCTCAGGTTTAGCAGGCAATTTCCCAGGGGGTCTATAAGGTACACTAGCTTGTTGTGCTATATGAGATTCTAAAATTCTATTGTGAGCAACAAGAACATCTATCCTGGAATTGATCTGTTTCAGGCTCTCATTCATGCTAGAATTGATCTGTTTCAGATTCTCATTCATATCATCATTCTGTTTTTTTTTCTAGAAACCCATAAATTGAGTAAACATCTCTTCTAAGCTGGGGTTCTGGGGTTGACGCTGATTTGATTGTCTCTGATTATACCCCCTATTCTCATTTTGCCCATTAGTTTGATTATTATTTCTCTAAGACAAGTTAGGATGGTTCCTCCAACCAGGGTTGTAGGTATTGGAATAGGGATCATTATTTCTATTCTGATTATAGTTCCCTACAGCATTAGCATGTTCAGTACCCTGATCTACAATAACTCTACAATTTCCAACATTATGTCCATCATTACCACAAACATTACAAGTGATAACAGAAATAGAAGCAGTTTGCATAGAATGAAACCTACTGCATAAAGAATCTACCTTCTCTGCCAAGGCACGCCATCCATCATTTTAATTTTTACCTTGAGAAGGTCTGTAGAATACTCCTCTCTCAGAAGTCTATTGATTATGATTCAATGCCATCTCCTCAAGTAGTTAGAAAGCAGCCTCAATTATTTTGCTCATAAGAGCTCCACCTACAGCAGCATCTATAGTTAGTCTGGTATTATATAATAAACCATTATAAAATGTATGCATTAAAACCCAATCTTCAATGCCATGGTGAGGACACTTCCTTTGTAATTCATTAAATCTCTCCCATGCCTCACTAAAAGATTCTCCATCTTTTTGTTGGAAACTTGTGATTTGATTTCTCAGTTGAATTGTCTTGCTTGGAGGGAAGTATTTCATCAAGAAGGAATTTGATAGTTGATCCCAAGTTGTGAAGGTTCCGGTTGGTTGTGCTTGAAGCCATGATCGCGCCCGGTCCCTAAGAGAAAAAGAAAATAATCTTAATTTTAAAGCATCATTAGAAACACCATTAATCTTGATGGTATCACATAGTTCTAAAAATAAAGCCAAGTGTTGGTTTGGATCTTCCAGTGGAGTTCCTCCAAACTCATTCTGTTGAATCATGGAGAGAAAAGCAGTCTTAATCTCGAAGTTATTAGCCTTAATTGCTGGTCTAGCAATGCTTGAGTGGATTACTTGTGGATTAGGGGTTGTATAGTCCCTCAATGTTTTCCGGTTATTCGCCATCTCCATAATTTCTTCTTGTATCTCCTGTGATGTTTCTTATAAATCCTCTTCCAGTCTCAACTTCTTGCGCACTCTAAGTGTTTTGTTAATTTCAGGATTCAATGGAACAAGCGGTCCTGACCTAAGACTCCTGCGCATGCAAAGTAAATAGATGAAGTGATTTCAAGGAAAGCAGAAAATAATCAAAAACAGTAAATAAAAACCTAGTCTAGCAATAATCTAAATATCTCTAATATCAACAAAACTAAGGTCCCCAGCAACGGCGCCAAAAACTTGTTGTGATCCGAAAGGACACACTTTTAAATACAAGTAGGTAGACTTGCTTCAGGTGTCGTGGCCAAAACCTAAGTATTGGCGCACAAGGCTATTGTCACTCCTTGACACGGCTCCAGAAACTTGTCCCTAAATTTGTAGTGTCCGCAAGTGCACGGATACTCGAAGTAAAAAAGAAAATATCGATCCCACAGAGACCTATATTCTTGAGTACCGAATAATTGATTTTTCACTATCTAGGCAATCGAAAGAGTGTAAACTAGCAATCGAAGACTAAAGCACTAAAACAGAATTATCAAAGAGAGAAGCTGGGACTAGGTTTCGTTCACTTTAGTTTCTTTGAGTAGACATGAATAAAAGTTTCGTCAGTTTAATTTCAACATGATGAAGATGTAATTTACTTTAATAAGATGATTGTCTCACTTTCATGCAGACAACCATGCAGGGATAAATCTTCGCTTTCGCACAAGAGTCATCCCAATGCTAAAGACAAGTAAATCATCAAACTAAGAACTCAAGGATCACTTTCGTGCATCCGAGTCTCGACACTAGTTTTACTCATGGTTCTCCAACGTTCTGATCTTTGCTTTCGCACAAGATCTCCACATTTGAAAACTTAGACTCAATCCTATATTTATATTATTATCATGGCAATTAGTTTACTAGAATCAAACAAATAAGAACTAACATAAAAGGGTTCCTATCATGCAATTCTTGGGTTCCAAATTCTCAAGCAATTACTTTTCAGTCAATGGCGAAAATTCTAAAAACATGAATAATAATATAGATCTATGGAGAGTCTAAGAACAATTACCACATGAGTAAAATCATCATGTTAAGATTAAATGTGACAAAATAATGGAAAAATAGTCATCTAGTCATTGAAAATAAAGTGAATTACTCCCCCATGTCCCAAAATAAGTTTAAGCTATGATAGAGGGAAGATTACAATAATCCATGTTGAAGGAAATCAAAAAGGAAGAAGAAAGAAAAATTATGGTACGGTCGTAAAGAAGTTTACAGCCGTAATCTGGAGCGAACAACGGCGGCGCCTGGTTTTCTGATGATTTTTCCTCCGTCTGGTCTCCTTTCATGCTGAAACTTCTGGGACACCTTCTCCTCCTATATACGTAGCTTTCACTCAAATTTCATGGCCGGAGATGCGCTGTACGCTTCCCGGCGGCAAAACCTAGGGCGGCGGCATGTGAGGCAATTTCTCTCTCTGTGGTGGATGAAAATTAGGGCATTCGGTCTCTTTTTCTTCGTCTTGGAAAAAGCTACCTATTGCTTCTGACAACATCCTGTTTTATGGCCTGGATCGATCGTAATCATCTATGCAAAAATTGTGCTTCGGAGTTGACTCAGAAAATCGCGAACTGGGTTGTAATTACGGCCGTAAAGGATTTTATGGCGGTGCTGTAATCTGGACAGCGAACTATCAAGTTGTAAACTTATGGAATTATGGTACCGTGACGTATTTTACGGCTGTGCCGTAATGTTAGTAATCCTTCGGGTGGAAAATCGACCCGAATTACGGTACCGTAAAGTTCCTTACGGTAGTACCATAAACTCCATCGATTCTCTAATAAAAAATGCTTCAAAATACGGCACGATAACTATGTTTACAGTAGTGCTGTAATCAAATGAAATTCTCTGCCCGGAAAGACTCCACATTACGGTACCGTAAAGATCATGTTGGGGGTGTCGTAATTTCCTCTAAAGCTCCAAATATCCTGAAATTTGACATGTGATCTCCTTTTGATGTCATGAATTCAATTATGCACTTGGAAAACATGCCTTTTCCCTAAAAATGATTAAAAATAGAAGAGAGTGTAGATTCCACAAATATTGATAAAAAAGGGCATAGAAATAAGCAAAGTCTATGAATATGACACAAAAACATCAACAAAATGGCATAGAAATTATGATAAATTTCGGTGTCATCACTTTTATTCATGATTATTTCATATGGTTGTATCTTTGATTTGCTTAGATGTATCACTCACTGAGATTTCCATTCGTTGTGGTCTCTTGAATCTATCATTTTACACTTTTGACCATGATTGTTTGAGTTTGATACTTCACACCTTTTGTAGTGATTTTGACATATTTTGATGTTTAAAAATTTTATGACATGAATCCATGTGATGAGAGATGGGTAGATTTTTATTATATATCTTGATGAATGTTCATGCATGCATGCCTATGAATGGAGATATACCTATTATGTTAAATTTATTTTTTCAATATATTTCTACTTTATGAAATTCTTCATTGATTGATGCATAAGGATTTTTGGGTAAATATATTGTTTGATGAATGCAATCTAAGGGTGAAGCATCTTTCTTGAATAAAATGAGCATATGAGTGTAATTTTTGAATTGATGTCAATTGATTAACTTAGTTGATGTTTAGTCTATTTTATTATTTGTTGGGAAGAAAGAATCCAAAATCCACAAAAAAAAAGGTGATAGACTCCCCTACTTGACACTGTGCAAAATTGATAGTGGTACCTAAGACAAGGGTTGAAGTCTGTATAAAAAATAAGAGAGAAAGAAGAAGAACATGACTCCTCTACTTGGCACTGTGTAAAATTGACAGTGGTTCCAAAGATAAGAGTTGAAGTCCAAATAAAAAGTGTGTATCTATGTGGGTACATACCATCAAAAACACATAAAAATAATAATAATAATAATGAGTGGAAAAAGATTTTGGATATCCTATTCCTGTAAACAAAAGTATGATAGATTTAAACTAAAACTTGGGTGAAATCATGAGATTGAAATTATTTTTATTATGCAAGTTGCAAAGTTTTATTTGATCAAAGTTGTGGATCTTAAAGATTAAATTCAGAGGATGATGTATTTATCTAAAATTTTGTGCAAAAAGTGTTGGGTCCCCTTCAAGGGGGAGTGAAACCCTAAGCATGCGCAAATCAAAATACTAGCATGGGCGGAATTAGGGTTTCTATAGGATCGCATGTTCTATATGATCAACTTTGTTTTAATTGAAAGATCATGAGAAGATCTCACCATAGCCATGGGTGGATGGAGCCTTGGAAGCAAAGAGTCGAATGCCTCTTCTCCAAAGGTGACGCACACAACAATGAAGATGGCTTGCTCCTTTGAATCCTTTGTGCTAGCAAAGCTCTTCAAAGGGTCCTTGATCGTTGGAAAAGAAAGATGAGATGATGTCTCCCTTGGCCGAAAGCTCTCTTCTTCCTCTTCGTCCAAGCTCTTCGTCTAAGCTCTTCAACACACACGAGAGAGCTCCAAAGATTTGAGCCGTTGAGTCAAGCATATATGTTTTGGCGTTACAAGACTTCCATAAAAGGAAGGTCATGAAGCCATGCATTCATGGCTTTGAACTAATCCAAAACGCAAACTTAATTGAACCATGCGTTCACATATGT
>JANTFE010023225.1:4795-22529 GCA_027562315.1 Costus pulverulentus | reverse complement strand
AAACCCTAGAAGTCAACAAGGCTCGACCAAGGAAGAAGATCAGCCCCCTTACTTGATTAGGTTGTATCATCTCCTTGATCAACCATCATCCCTCATGTGCACCATCAAGGTAACCCAAAAAGCCACTCAAGGTTAGGTTAAACAAGGCGATGCACCACCTTAGGAGGTTGATGGAGGCAAGGACCATAGGCCAAGAGGGCACAAGTGGAGTCTACGAGTACCTTAGTCAAAGGCCAGGAGGTTCGCGAATATGCTAGCAAAATCAATCAATAAAGCTAGCTCAATAAATAACTGCTTCAAAAGAGGTCCAAGAGAAGCCCACTTATCTGGAATAATTCGCCACAAAAGAGGCTCAAGACTATTCCTTGCGATCAACCCGCAACAAAGCAAAATGTGCCAAACCAAGATGTTTCATCACACGAATCTTGAAGTTCATTGCAGCCAACGCTCATCTCAACACTTCATCTGGTGCACGCACGAACACTACAAAGAAGGAAACGCCGCAACATTCACATGCAGCCAGCAAAGGAAACATCAACATCTCCCTCGCCCAGCCCACAAGGAAGCTGCAACGTCTCTTTAACATCTCGCCTGCAATGTCTCTAAATTTCTCCCTATATGTATCACGTTGATCTTTGTAATCGAGACAAGTTGAATGAATTTGGAAATGGTTTTCTTCCTCTATCGGATGTCTTCTTCCTCTTCTCTTCTCTGGGTGCCAAGCACCTTCTTCCTCTCCTTCTAGGGCCGATCCCCTCCCTCTTCCTCTCTTCTCTAATCTCCCCTTCCCCCCCTCCCCCCATAAAACTCTCTGTTTCGCCTGCAACAGCAACCCATAATTTCTGAAACTTTCTAAGTTCACCGCCGACGATCCACTCGCCGGATCTCCACGAGACTTTGGCCACCAGTCTTCCTTCCCCTAAAGAAGCTTCAGCCGCCGGCATCTGCCCTAATCCCACCAGTCTTCCTGTTCTCCCCCTGCTTCCGCCCTAATCCCACCTTTCATTGTCGATCTCCTCCGGCCGGCCATCTTTCATTCCCAAACTCCGGTCACGTCTTCTCCCCCATCATAAGTACCTCCAACCGTAGCAGGTTTGGCGTTCGTGCATCACCGGACGAACACCGATGACCTCTGTTCTTCTGGCGCACTTCCCCTGTTCCGACAGACCAGCGCCTCTCCGCTCCGCTAGTGTTCTAACGCCGTACACGCCTCGCTCCACCACCACCCGCCAGTGCTCTAATGTCGTCAATGCCACCTCGTCCTTCTTCCGTCTCCAATACCTCTGCCTAGTGACCCATGTTCCGGCGCCGTTGATCGACGCAAACCAGATTTTCCCTGCTACTGTTCCTTCGATTAGCTTACGGATTAACTTGGTTAACCTTCTTATCGCAGGTTTTTAGCGCGCTTGGACAAGCCTCCACCTCTAATGTTTGATGTAAATAGAAAGATCATATCCTCTTCTACCATTTCGATTAGTTGGGTCGAGCCCATAATCAGCAGATCATCCTAAACCCCTAAGCAACTTTTGATATCTGATACATTCTTGCACCTGTTTTAAAACTAATCTGATTAGTGTTTTTTGTGCAGATGCTTTAAGCAATCAGTGGAGTAAAAGTCCAGAACCTTGATAAGATTATGAAGAACACATTTTGTTCTATCATGTGGACAAGTCGTGCCAAACCCAGATTGATCAGATCCACCCACGATACACATCAACCTTTGATATCTGATTAATTCTACTCTAAAAATTCTGTTACTCTATTCCAGCAATCTGATTAGTCTTCTTTGTGCAGGGACCTAGCATGATTGGCTACCCTATAAACTTCATCTGTGGCACGACCAGAAAGAACTAGTCCAGTTGTACCTCTCAGAATAGTCGGTTCCATTGAAGGCTTAGCATATCAACTTGGGAAGCATTGCAAAAAGTCAAGACTGATAAGATTCTGCACTGCTTTATATTGAATAATCTGACTAGCAATATTGATGCAAATGTTATAAATTGTTGACAACTCTTCAACATTTATTTTTTATGTCATTCAAAAGAACTAGTGTTGTTCTAGAACTTGGTTTAATTGGTTCAAATTTTGGATCACTGGACCCTCCTACAACATATAGTTACTTTTATTAAATAATACTTTTCTGTAGCACTAATTTCTAGCTGTTTTGTGAATTTGACATTTTCTAATAATTCAAAAAAATAAATAACTAAATTTTTAATTAGTTGCATTTTCCCACGCTTCCGTCCTACATCAGAGGTGAGGTGCGCAAACAAAACAACACAATGAATAAACAAAACTACTCATGTTTTTTCTACATGTCATGTAAAAACCAACAAGTAATTACTTTTAGTTTTTCATAAAACCTTCCTAAATTTTCAGCTACTACTCAACATCGATTCTTTGTGTTTCGTCCCTCTCAGGAGTCTACAAATGGTAGCCACCCCTTGCAATCCATAGCCCATAGAGATTTGGGCAATCACCTAGTCCATACCCCGCATAATCTCCTATGAGTCTTACACCATGTGTCGGTCCCACAAGCACAAGGAGGGAAATTTCTTCCACATAGGGTCTATCCCATATGTGAAGAAAAACAAAACAAGAAAGATATGAGTGGTAAAAATTCAGAAATTAATTTTCAATAGAAAATTCAAAATTCGTGGCATAGAAATTTTCAAAAATAATTTTAAAATTCATGGGGCTGCACATGTACAAAATACACCAACGGGCTTCATAAGATCGCTTTGATGCCACTATTCAGAATCACCAGACCAATTTAAAAATTAAGAAAACAGCGGAAGCGATTGGCCTGAAATAGAATTCCCACAAACACTAGGATCCCTTACGTGTAAAAACTTAAGGATGTGAAGAGTAGTACCTTCAAGCAATTTCTGGAGCTAGTCAATGATGAAGATGCGCAAGCGCCCGTCCTCTGCAATCGTGCACACACGGGTTCCTTGAGTCCTCTCCATCCTTCATGCGTCGTGCCAGCCTTGGGAGGTAAGATCCACTCCTCTAGGAAATTCTCAACTTGCGCCAATCACCAAGATCCAGCGCCAAGGAGAAGGGGGAGTGTTGGCAACAAGAAGTGGGTAGCACTACCACTTGTCCCAACCTTGAAGTAAAATCTTCTATTAGTTATCACCTTCAAGACCATCACACCAAGTAGGAGAGGGGAGACGACAACAGGAGATGAGAGAAGAGAACTGATGCAAAAATCACCCAAAAGAGCCTATCTATTTATAATAGATCAACCAGCTATTCTTGGTGATTATTCTTCATTACATTTAATATAAAAATATATTAAATAGAATGAAGAAAGCGACTACGCCAAGTCATGAATAAATCAATGAAATATATTAGCCAAATTAGTCAAGCATGAATAAACACATTTAATTAAATTTGCTTAACCTCAAATTAGTATATATATTAAAAATTTAATCATGTAGGCGCCTATCATTAAATATATTAATATATATTTAATGAAAAATGTGTCTAGGTCTTTTAATAAGCCAAGAGAAAATTTCTCTTGCCAATTAATAATTTTATTTATTCATGCGGCTTAAGTTCCAGGATCAAACTTGCACAAAGACCCTAGTTTGACTCATTTTGACAACATAGGTCAACAGAGGTCAAACGTGGTCCACTAGAGATCAACTAGTGGTCAAACGTGAACTAAATAAAATTTCATTTCCAGGATCAAACTTGACTCTCAGAGTGATCTGAATCACACAATGATTTGATTAGAGGCTATCCGATCAGTATGAGACCTCGAGTGTCTAGGTGTGCGAGCCTGTATATTCTTCAAACATTGGTAGTCATGATCTAAAATCATTACAAGCGATGAGTGGCACTTAATAGTGCATCATGGCTACCCAAGTCATCATAATGAAGTCATCATCGACAACCCCTAAAACTGCGACAAAGTACATCTATGCATTTGTCCTTTTGCCAGACTGATGTTCATATTGGATAAGTGTGTCACACTTGTTTAACCCAATCAAATGGTCATGACTAAATTAGGTTCTTACCTGGGTATAGCCATATGCTTTCAGTCATGCATCCATATAGGGGCGCCATGGACATCAAGCTTCTTCGCAAAGAAGGGGCAAATCTTCTCTTGGCACATTGAATCTCTCCAATGGCTTATGATATACCCAATGACAACCATTATGACTTCCCTACTACGATGAAAGTTAGGTTGTATCAAAGTATATCCCTCACCATATTGAGATATCAATGCCCTCAAGTATAGGATAAGCATACCTCTATCACTATGACATTCTTCTTGTGACACCAAGATGTATCCTTACTGTAGGTCGGTCTAGTATATCTCCCTTGATATACCCATATGTCTGCATTAGCAACCCGTGCTCAACTAGCGCATATACCAGTCTCAAATGAATCATAACTGTCTGATATCCTCTATGATTCTTGATTGGTGACAAGATCAGAGACTAGATAAAATCTATCACTTATGGATATTGTCTATGCAAATGTACATATGCGACAGATGTACAAGGTGCTTGACAACGACCTTGCTAGGATATATCAACTATCAAATATAGATGTGACACACATCCAATCGGACCATCCATAGGCCCTAGGGCATAAACACCAATAAACTCATGGTTACTTGAGGGTTCTAGTGATTTATTACATAACTCATTGGATCTATTGCGAGTCAATAAGCCATGAAAGTAGGAGATCGACTTGGATACATACCGAATTATGCTGCTGAAAGAGGGCAATATGTTAAGTGGATAATTGCCTTAAACATTTTGGATTTTCGGCTTTGAACTCTTTATGTTTTATCTTAGACCTTCAACACGGTGAAACTCGATGTCCCGATCTCTCTTGAAATTGCACTTCACCCGAAGTAGTTGCTGTACTTTTGAACTAATTTTGGTTATTTGATTTAGTTTAATCCAACTTTAAACAGATTCATGATTGTCTAGCTAATAATTGAGCGATAAGTCAGTACTTGACACTTAGTCCTTGAGAATTGATATTTTTACTACTTGATAGCAACTGTGCACTTGTGGTTAGCTTATCAATAGGAAAGAAGTTTAACTCATATGTACAATCACAACTATGATTACAATCACTGTCAAGAGGGAGAAAGTCTAGAATTCAATAATTTTTATTAGGGAGTTGTCAATTTTAATTGTTTTAATCTTTCTAAACTAATTGTATGTTGGGAAACCATAGGAAATTTTAAAACTTTAAAACTTTTGGAAGCGATGTAGAAATAGGTTTCCAAAACCAACAAGGGCCGTTCATGCAAGAGAAGCAAACGGATATGATAGATGAGGTACCTTGGAGCATATTTTGAGCAAGTTGATTAAGACCTTAGACATGCATTGGAGAGTCCTCTATAGTGAAGCATACACAAACTCCTCGAGATCCCTTTCACTCCACATCTAGTGCTAGCCTCCGGAGTAGAGATCCATGCCTTGGGAGACTATTCTTCACTTGTGCCACCACCAAGGAATTGTGCCAAGATGAGAAGAACTTGATTGCGCCAACACAAAGAGAAGAAGACTCTTAAATATGCACCAAGCCTTTGGTGCAACTTGCCTTCAGTCCTTGAAGATGCACCAATAAGAAGCTCTCGCCAATATAGGAGATGGCAACAAGCTTGGTGGTGGCGACAAGATTAGGAGGTGAGTAATAAGTAGTAATGGAGTTATTCATGCATTAAATAAATAAATAAATACAATCCTAAATACTCGGTTCCATAAGTGCACGGATGTATTGATGTAATAAAAATATTGATCACACATAGACTCTAGAATTTAGTACTAATTAAACCACAATTATATAATTTACGCGAATCAATTAGTCTGGTAGCTATAATGAAAGCACTACTAACTATAAGATGTGATATGAGGGAAGTTCAAGCATATGTTTTCATCATAATAAGTTTACTAAGTAATTTATATCAGCATGTTTCAAATATTTAGATGTGTCAAAAAATAATCTACCTTAGAATTTATAGAATGTTCCCTTTTAATAGCCCATTCTAATGTTTAACTTGTCTTGTACCTATCTATCACTTTATATACTGACCTTAGTTAACTTCATTAAGCACACTGTAGAGTTTCTTTTTTCACCCGGGGAGAAATGATGGGGGCAGGGACCACCGGCCACGAAGGTACAAGTGGAGCCTAAGGTTGCCATAGACAAAGGCTCGATGGCTCGCAAATAAGCTAGCCTGCTCAATCAATAAAGCTAGCTGAATAATTAACCACTTCATAAGAGGCCCAAGACAAGCCCACTTATCAGCAATAATTCACCACAAAGAAGCCCAAAACTATTCCATTGGATCAGCCAGCAACAAAGCAAGATGCGCCAACTCCAAATCAGATTCTAGGATGTCATCATGCGCCAGCCCACAGTACATGCAAGGAAACTCCAATGTCTCCCCTTGGCACCTCACAAAGGAAGGTGTAACGTCTCTCTCTCTCAAGCAATCGAAGGAAGAAGAGCTTCAACGCCAATCTCACGCAGGAACCTTGCCACGCTTGCAGCCAACAAAGGAAACTTCTCCGATGTCTCTTTCCTACCGAAGATGGAAGCTTCAACGTTCGGCAGCAACCTCTATATGTATCAAAGCTTAAACCTTGTAAACGCAGATAGATTGTTTTGAATGAATGGAAATAGTTTTCGTCCTCAATCGGATGTCTCCCTTCTTCTTCTTATCTGAGGTGCTTGTGTCACCTACCTTTCCCCTCTCCTCCTTCTAGGGCTGAGCCCCTCACTCTTCCCTTCTTCTCCAATCTCTACTTTCTCCAAAGTTCTCTGTCAGCTACAACCATCCGCAAGTTTCAGCGACCCAGAATTTTGAAACTTCGGAACCTTCCCGTCGGCGATCCAACCGTCCGATCAACATGCAACTTCAGCCATCCGTCCTCCTCCAAAATACGAAGCAACAGCCGCCGGCATCCCTCCATCCGCCGCTTGGATGGCCAGAATCGAAGCCCCCGACAACAACCCCTGTTCCGCCCTGCTTCCGCCCTAGTTCCACCTTTCACCGTCGTCCCCCTCCGACCAACCATCGTCCGCCCAAAAACTCCTGAAACATCCTCACCTCATCCATAGGAACCTCCAGTTGTAGCAGTTTTGGGTTTGGTCCATCACCGGCCGACCGACGACGAACCCTGCTCCACTCGCGTACTGCCCTGTTCCAATAGAACACCCTCCACCTCCGTAGCCTTCCGCCCTTCATCATGGTTCTCCTCCGATATGCAGCCAATTGACCCCAACCTCCGGCCACATCACCCCCACCATCACGAGGATCTGCAGTTGTAGTAGGTCCGGCGATCATACATCACCGGACGACCGCCGACCAATTTTGCTCCACGCTCACACATCCTTTGTTCCAGATCCTTCTTAGTTTCCTATTCATTTTTCTTATGTCATTAATCTCATTAAGCTATTTCTTGCAGGATTTCAACACACTCGGACACGCCTCCAGCTTGGATCCTTGGGCTAATAGTAGGACCAAATCTTCCTCCATCATGTGGACCAGTTGGAACAAATTCAAATTGATCATATCAACCTACAATAGATACCACCTTTTGCTACTTGATTAAATTCCTGCACTTGTTTCAAAACTAATCTGATTTAGCTCTCTTCTTGCAGGTGCTTTAAGCAATCGGTGTAAGCAAGGTCTTCAACTCTGCTCAGATAATGACTCACGCATCTTGCTCTTTCACGAGGACTAGTTGATGCATACCCAGATCCAACAGTTTAACCTAAAAGGCTATGCAAAATCTGCAATCTGAAATAATTTTGTGCAGTCTTAACTTACCAATCGGACTAACTATATTGCTGCAGTTATTATACATGCCTGATAGCCCCTCACCATCTAATTTTTATTGGATTTAAAAGAACTAGTTTAGTACTAGCTATTGGATTAATTGGATCAAATTTTGGATTTATGGATTTTCCAGAAAGACATAGCAACTTTTCTTAAATAATATCTATCTGTAACACTGAATTCTAGTTGCTTATTGTGTTTTTAGGTTTTAAATACTTTTCTTTCTTGTTTGCACATCACGTGTCTTCACCCCACATCATATTGTCAGTCAAATTTCATTATGATAAAGATATAATTTACTTCATAAAGGAATTATCTCGCTCTCGTGTACATAATTATACAAAGAACCAATCCTCACTCTCGTGCAGGATCTATTCAATACTGAAGATAAGTAAATTATTGACAAAGAACTCAAGGATCACTCTCGTGCATCTGAATTCTAAGTCAAACATCTCAAGAGAAATTATGTATTCTCATACCATAATTTCTCAGGTTCTACTTAAGGTTCTCCGATGATCAGATATTTAATCTCTTACAATTTCAAATCAAGTCTAACATAATAACTCAATCCAAAGATCAAAAAATCAATATGGCAATAAAACTACTAAAAATCAGAATTAAGAACAATACCTAATCTCTTATGACTAGTTCTAAACTCAATGATTCTAGGGTTCCAAATTTTGCAATCAACTTCTTAGTCTATTTCACAAAATTCTAAAACATGCTGAAAATATGAGACTAAGGAGAATTATAAGCAATCATCACATAAGTAGAATTATCATAACAAAATCATCCTGACGAAATTAACAATGTGTAGTCATTAAGAAGTTAAGGGGATAACACCCCATGTCCCATAACACCCCATGTCCCATAAGAAAATTAAGCTAGCATGATGAAAAGATTACAATAAACCATAATTTCAGAGGATCATAAGTCAAAAAGGTGAGAAAAATTACAAAACAGGGTGCTGTAATGAAATTACAGCACCGTAACATGCACTGAACGTGATGAACAGTGGCGGCACCCACTATTTCAATGATTTCTCCCTCGATCGGATTCCTCTCACTCTGAAACTTATGGCATGTGTTCTCCTCCTTCAGGTGAAGCTTCCTTTCAAATTTTGTGGCCGGAGGTGGTTTGTAGGCTGAGAATCGATGAACCCTAGAGCGGCGGCGGTTCTCCCAAATTCTCCGTAGATCCCTGATAAAAATTGTTCCTTCCCTTTCTAAAACGTTCTCCTGCTAATGCTCAGCGTTCCCCCTCTTTTGTATCTTCAATTGGTACCCTAAAGCCTGAGAAATCACGAATTTAAGTTTCTAGCGGAAGAATCGGGCATCTAGGTGAAAATTACGGCACCGTGATGGAAATTATGGTAGTACCATAATTGCTGCGAAATCTTTTGTATGGAATCTGTTCCAAATTACGGCACTGTAAGGTATATTACAGTAGTGCCATAATTACCTATGAAATCTCTGAAGTCTCGGTAAGAAATTGGTCTGAAATTATGGTACCATGAATGATTTTACGGCACTGTCGTAATTTTCCAAAAAAATTTCATAATTAAGCCGTGATGAAAATCGTTTCGAGAGTGCCATAATTACTAATTACGGTAGTAAAAATCATTGCGGCACTGCCGTAATTTCTCCATAAAATTTGGTTTGACTTGAAATTTGATGTGTAGTCTCCTCTTGATGATAAGAATCTGCCCATGCATTGGATTTGCTTGAAAAGCCATCAAAACGATGCCTTTTACCTGAAATTGATCAAAAACCAAGAAAAGTGTATATTCTGAAATATTTGATAAAAAATGCATAAAATAAGTAAAGGTGCATGAATATGACTCAAAAGGATGATGGAATAAACAAGAAATATGCTATGAAATTTAGAGTCATCAAACACATAAGGCTCAAACTTTACTTGTCCTCAAGCAAGTAAAGAAATCAACACCGATTATAGAAAATAAACTTTCATATGACGAATAAATTTCTAAAATATAATCATCCATGGAAAATTTCATTGATCTCACACAAAATTTCAAATAAATAAATCGCCCTTTAACTTAATCTTTAAGACTCAAAAACTCAATATAATAAAATTTCGCAATGTGCATAGTAATAAAATTTCAATCTCATGAATAAATCTTGTTTTAGATTTTCATCCAATATCTTTTTGTTTACAGGAATAGGATCTCCAAATCTTTATCACTCAAATTTTTCTCTTTTCTTTTTAATATGTCCTTGACATTTTCTAAATAGAATACCACCCTCTTTCCGGTGACGAATTTAGAGTATGTTGGTCACATAACCAATCATAATAGAACTCATATATCATAAGTAGGAAGAATTTTCTTGAGCAGAGTCAATGTCAAAGGAACTCTCTCTTGGCATGCATCCACATAGATACATACTTTTTATTTGGAACTTCAACTCTTGTCTTAGGTACTATTGTAAACACAATGCCAAGAAGAGGAGTTATTCTCTTCTCTTTTTTTTTGGATTTGGATTTTTTTCTTCCCAACAAATAACATAAAAGATTTTAATGGTAGACTAGATCAATCAATTGATATCAATCCAAAAACAAGTGCACATATGCTCATTTTATTCAAAGGAATTATTTCACTTTAAGATTACACTCATTAAACAATGTAGTTACCCAAAATCTCATGCATCAATCAATGGAGAAAATTCCAGAAATAAATTATATTAGAGAAATAAATTCAACATGTTAAATTTATTTCCAATTTTCAGATATTGAAAAGCATGGTAATTTATACTACACATCTCATCATGGTAGACATTTTCAACAAATATATCATCATTTAATGCACAAAAACACAATATCAAGTCATTCAACCATATCAAAAAGATTTAGCATCTAATATCCAAAAACGAGGATCTGAAGTGAGCGAACACAGGATGTTTGACAAAGTTATCCTTCCCTATCATTATAAATCAATTAAGCATAAGTAAAGAAAGGTAGGGAAGGAGATACTCACAAAGCTCTCTACCAATTGGAATTTGTCGCCTCGTCATTTCCTTCAGCCGGGGCGGTATCCATGAATGAAGAAGAACGAAACGGGATGAAAAATCATGTTACAACAATTAAAAACATGGCGAGGCCGTAAAATTGAACAATCTCTCTTTGTACAGAAAAATTTCAAAATTATGGTACTGTGTTAAACATTACGGCACTGCCGTAATGTTGGTCAAAAATATCAAAACTCTCGGGTGAAAAAAAATTCCAAAAATACGGTATTGTGATGAAAAATACGGCACTGCCGTAAATTGCTCAAAAATTCTGAAAGTTTCTGTAAGGAAAAGACCTGATAATACGGCAGTGTGAAAATCGTTACGGCGGTATTCTTACTTTTGCCTTTTGGATGGCTTTCCAAGTTTCTTCCAGATCCCTATCCACCTGGACGACCAGGAGAAGACAACCTTTACATGTCCCTATGGCACATATGCATATAGAAGGATGCCCTTCGGCCTCTGCAATGCCCTCCGACCTTTCAGTGAGCAATGATATGGTCATATTCTCTGATTTTAATGAAGATTTCATGGATGTTTTTATGGACGATTTTTCTGTGTATGGCTTCTCTTTTCATCATTGTTTGTCTAATTTGTCTAAAATTTTGTAGAGGTGTGAAGAGGTAAACCTAGTTTTGAACTGGGAGAAGTGTCAGTTCATGGTCAAAGAAGGCATCGTTCTTGGGCATTTAGTTTCTGAGCGAGGGATAGAGGTGGACAGAGCAAAAATTGAAGTCATCGAACATCTTCAGCCACCCACATTGGTGAAGGGGATCAGGAGCTTTCTTGGACACGCTGGCTTTTACAGACGATTCATTAAAGACTTTTCTAAGATAGCTCGCCCCTTAACTAATTTACTTGCTAAAGATACTATGTTTTGCTTTGATAGGGACTACGAGGAAGCCTTCACGAAACTCAAGGCAGTATTAAACTCTACTCCAATAATTCAACCCCCGAATTGGTCATTACCTTTCGAGTTGATGTGTGATGCTAGCGACCAAGCTATTGGGGTAGTCATAGGACAGAGGAAGGATAAGAAGCTTCACGCCATTTACTTTGCCGGTCGCACACTCAACGACGCTCAGATAAATTATGCAACCACGGAGAAAGAGCTGCTAGCGATTGTCTTTGCTTTCGATAAATTCCGTTCTTATCTAGTTAACTCAAAAGTAATCATTTTTATTGATCATGTAGCTATAAAATATTTAATCAACAAAAAGGATGCAAAGCCAAGGCTCAATCGATGGATCCTCCTCCTGCAAGAATTCAACATGGAGATCAGAGACAAAAAGGGGAGCGAAAACCTGGTTGCTGACCATCTTTCTATACTTGAACGTAGCGTCGACAAGAAGATATATGACGAGTTATAGATCAGAGACACATTCCCTGAAGAACTTCTTTACGCTTTATTGGAACAACAAGTCCCATTGTATGCATACTTTGTCAATTATATTGTATCTAACATTTTTCCTCCTGATCTCACTTTTCAGAGGAAGAAGCGATTCCGACATGAAGTAAAATTTTATTACTGGGACGAGCCATATTTGTACCGGAGATGTGCGGACGGGTTGTACAGATGATGCGTACCAGAGGTGGAGATATAAGATGTGTTGAGCCATTGCCATACTTCACCTTATGGAGGGCACGCGGGGGCCTCTAAAACAGCCTTTAAAGATTTACAATCTAGTTTGTATTGGCCTTCTATATTTCATAATGCTAAACAATTTGTCTCCACTTGTGACTGTTGCCAACAGACTAGAAACTTATCAAAAAGAGATGAGCTCCCTCTCAACAACATCATGGAAGTGGAAATTTTTGATGTATGGGGAATAGACTTCATGGGCCCCTTCCCCTCTTCATGTGGAAAACAGTACATTCTGGTTGCTGTTGACCACGTGTCAAAGTGGGTTGAGGCATCCGCTGAAGCCACTAATGACTCTAGAGTCATTATGAAGTTTATGAAACGGACTATTTTCCCCCGATTCGGAGTTCCACGTGTTCTGATCAGCGACGATGGCTCCCACTTCATTGAGCAGAAATTTGGGGCACTACTCAAGAAGTATGGTGTGAAGCACAGAATTGCCACACCCTACCATCCTCAGACCAATGGTCAGGTAGAGGTCTCCAACAGGGAAATCAAACAAATCTTAGAGAAGATTGTATCTTGATCACGAAAGGATTGGGCAATGAAACTAACGGATGCCTTATGGGCTTATAAGACCACATTCAAGACGCCCCTCGGTTTGTCTCCTTTCCAACTCATTTATGGAAAATCATGCCACTTACCCATTGAGCTTGAGCACAGGGCGTATTGGGCTGTCAAGCAAATCAACTTCGATTTCAAGAACGCTAGTGAAAGGAGAAAGCTACAACTTGATGAGTTGGATGACATGCGCCTTTTGCCTACGAGAATGCCAAGAGCTACAAAGCACGCAACAAGTTTTAGCATGACAAGCACATTGCAAATAAGGAATTTCATAAGGGAGACAAAGTACTTATATTTAATTCAAGACTTCGGCTATTTCCAGGAAAGCTTGGCACGAAATGGTCCGGTCCTTTTACAGTTCAGAAAGTTCAACCATAAGGTGCCATCACAATTTGGATATAATGAACTGGAAGTTTCACAGTTAACGGGCACCGTCTCAAGCACTATTTCGAAGATGAGAGGGTCGAAAGAGAGGAAGTTCTTGCTCTTTTAGACCCCACGAATTTGCAACTCTGAAAAACTCTCACGGTCGAGCTACCGACCTAAACCTAGCACTCTTGGGAGGCAACCCAAGTTTTTTATTGATTTTAGTTTTCATGCATTGATTTAGACGATGTTTTACACTGTTGATTTATTCTTCATTTTATTTTTGGATTTCTAGAGGGGATTACTACTAATTTAATGTCTCTTTCTACTGTAGGAGGAAGATGTAGCGCATGGGAAATTTTCTAGAATTTTTTCAGTGAACAGTGAACATCACGGCCTGGTAAACCCCATGGGGTTCACCCGTGAAGTGCACTGTACAAGCGCTTCCAGATATGTGACCAGAGCATTTCACGGGCAGGTGAACCCCACGGGGTTCACCGGTATTTCTGTCTGCGCAGGAACTGACTAGTAAGCTTCATAGACAGGTGAACCCCATGGGGTTCACCATCTTTTCTGCACGCAAGAAAATCACCAGGATGCTTCACGGGTTGGTGAACCCTAGCGGGTTTACCCGTGCTTCTGTAGTAACAGCCCGACCCCAGTAAACATCACGGGCTGGTGAACCCGAGGGGGTTCACCCGTGTTTTCATTTGCTCCTCACCCCGACTCAAAGCGTGCGCGGCTAGGGTTTCCGCCGCCTTCCACTTTCGCCAGGATTCCCCCTCTTTCCAAACACAAAGGAGATCTCTTCGGGATAGATCCGAGTTTCCTTACAAGCGAGACAGGTTCTATTTCAACTTCGTAGCTGATTTTCGCGTCGCCGGATTTTCCGCCGCCCCCTTTTTCCACCGTCGCCTTCGTTCCTCCTCGCACCTCCGACCAGATCTTCTCTTGCCAAATCTTACCGGCATCCTTCCAATCATCCTTAGCCATCTTGCCTCCACGTACAAAAGCTATGGCTTTCAAGAGGACGGCCCGCCCTCAATAGGCGTTATCTGACTCATCTGCCACCGACGACGAGTAGTACGTGCCGACACCGACGCCGACTCCTTCATCTTACCGGCCATCTTCTGCCACGCCAGGGTCTTCCTCATCTCGCTATGGTCGCACGCCCACTAGCTGGCAGACACCATATGTCTCTCCCCCGAATGAGTCCGCGATCATCTTTCGGAATGCCAGGCAAGAGGCACGGTATCAAACGCTGCGGCAATGTCGCGTGCTCAACACGCGGTATATAGACAGAGGCACGTTGCAGATGTAGACATGATGTACGTTGCTCGGTTGGGAACAGTTTCAGCGATTATCCTCTCCCACCTACATTGGCATAACACTAGAGTTTCTGAGCTCTTTGGAAGTAAAGGCATACCCTATTCTTGAGGATGGCCTAGGCCGACTGACCTTCCGTCTTGGTAACATCGAGCATATACTTACTCTATCACAGTTACGCAGCATTTATGGTTTTCCTTAACCGTGTGCACGCAAGGTCCCCACCGAGTACAGTGAACAGAATTTATGTGGCGCAATTACCAATGAGTATATCTACTCTGCTCATGTGGCCCGTGCCTCCAGTCTTTGCAACCTAGCACTCAAGTATGTCTGGTAAGGACCTTAGTTGTTGATAACAAGGTCTTGGGGTCAAATCCTGTTCTCATTACTTGCCTATGTCAAAAAAAAAAAATTTAATTATGTATGTTTCATGTGCATGTAATTGTTTGAGTTTATATTATTGATTGTTTTAGGGGTCATGACAGGTATTGAAAGGTGATGCATGGTTCTAGTACTCTCTAATTAAAAGTACAAAGTTAGACTACAAGAGTAGCTAGATTTAGTAATTTAATTAGTGATACTGATTGCACATGTAGTAGTTTAGAGCAAACAATTGCATGCTATAGAGATTAGGACAAGTAATAAGAGATGACTCTTAATATTGGAACCCTATAATTCAAACTATTGGACTAGATTACGAAAGTAGCTAGAGTATTAGTCTACTTAAACTTCAAGTTGAGCTAATGAGAGGCAACAATCTGTAACTTAAGAGTAAATTCCCTTTAACTCTTCCAGGTAGTTAATTTAAAAGAGATAGTATTGTTTATCATCAGGATTCATTATGGTGAACCCCTATGCCCCGAAATCTTCCCTACATTGATATATATTGTTGCTCTAATTGATGTTTTCATATTGATCACCCTCATTGATTTGCCTAGATTATGAGGTCACAATAAAATTATCACTTAATTCTAGATCAATATGGGATCTATATTTTATTAATTTGACTAACTATGCACTTGCGGTGTGTCCTAGTTATTTTTTTGCCATCATTTTTGGGGTGATATCAAATTGTTTTTGGCTCTATTGTCAGGGACATCATCACTCTCCCATTGCTTAACCATATATTTCCTCGATCAAATCCGTAAAAATATAAATGGAATTGGGCTTAACAAGCTAGCCAATTAAACTAGGTTGTGGCTACTATTTGTTCAAATTTGTAGCCATGGTTGGTAAAGGTGATCACGGACTGTGACTTCATGGAATTTTCATGTACACCTCTATAATTTGTCATTCTTCATTTTGTTTCTTGTTGAAAATCCATCTATTTTTTGTTTATTTTACCAAAAATTCATCAAAATATGAAAACTATATATTATGCACTAATTTAGGTAATTGTGCCTAAAACAATGAAACTATAATGAAATGGCACTTTGTTTCTTTGTAAAATATCATGAAAATTACTATATAAATTTGTGTCATCACTACCGAAGGCCTTTTATAGCCCTGGTCTTGGCACCTTCCACTAGTGGTCAACACAATAGCCGCCTATAACCCAATTCCTAATGTTGATCTCTACTTCATTTTAAGACCAAAGCCCAATAATATGATCCAGACTTTCATGAGTAGGCATCTAGTCTTGATGATGCCCAGATCAAATGATGTGAACCTTGAATTAATCAATAATGTACTAGACTTGATCTTGATCCATCTAGCTTCTAAACGAACTCGAATATTGATATAATTTGATTTGAACCTTCTTGATCAAACTACAAAACCATGTGTCTTTGTGTGTGACCTATACAATACATATGACACTAGCCATTATGATTAGACCAAATCACTACAAGTTGTGAAGGGGGTATGTAGCAACACATTCCTAATGCCCAAGTCATAGCAAATAAGTGATATGTCGACATCTCCCTGTCAAGCGACAAGATATCCATGAAATATAATCCCTTTGTTAACTAATATCTTGATTGGATAGATATGTCACACTTATTTAACCAATCTAATTGCCATGATATAATCATGGTATTCACTTGGGTATAGCCATGTACTAGTAGGTAGGGACCCATGGATATCATATTTACATAAGAAAGAGTTTAATCCTACAATTACTCTATCATACTTCTCATATTGCCTGTGATATAGCCAATTATAACTACTATGATCTCCTTATTATAATGAGACATTACTCTATATCAAAGTACATGAATCATCATATTGGAGAGTTGATAACATCAAGTCAAAGGATGATTGCAAACCTTCTCACTCTGTGATATTGACTTGTCGACACCCAAGTTAATAGTTATGATGGGTCGATATAATACATCTAATACTAATGCACTTGTATACCTATATCAATGCCCAACACTATACCAATTTCATATACATCATAGCCATCTTTGAACCACTAAGGTACTTCAGTGGGCATACTTTGAGAAAGATATAAGTTAATCTATAGGGATATCATATAGTCTATAGGGGTATACAACATGAGGTATAACAAAAACACAATAATGATAATTGTTGGGAAACCCCGGGGATTTTAAAATTTATACAGACAAGCACAGCGGAAGCAATCCCCGAAACAGGTAAGTCCCAAAAACCCAGAAGATCGAGTCTTGTGAGGAGATCGACACGGTGAGTAGGAGATGATACCATGATGCAAATTAAGTGATGCGATGCAGGCGCCCAAATGTGCGCCCTTTGCAGTCTCGCACACAGCCGAACCTCGAATCCTCTTCTTCCACGCCCGGTGCTAGCCTCAGGAATAAGATCCACGCCTTTGGGAGACTTCCTCAATCACTTGCACCAACTTCAAAGGAGATGCCAAGGAGAGGAGGTGGAGCTTCGTCGAAGTCCAACTCTTGAAGCACTTGTTAGGGTATGCCCTTAAGGCTAATGTTTGAGGCCTTGGGATTGTAACAGTATCATGTATAAACTCTTATGTTTATAAAGGCAATGGTTGTTATTCAGGTTGTT
>JANTFE010023221.1:22083-40352 GCA_027562315.1 Costus pulverulentus | reverse complement strand
TATGACATGCAAAAGATCATCAAACCCTTGCTTCCGCTTGCAAAGTTTTATTTGCGCCATGCTTAGGGTTTTCGCCCCCCTCATGAAAGGGGTTTCTACAATAATTAACCATAAACAATATATTATCAAAATAATCAATTTCATCAAAAGAGGGTTTTTCAATTTCAATTTCATCAACCATTTCCACAAATAAACTATCTGATGAATTGATGACTCCAAATTTCATAGTATTTTTCATACTTATTTGATAGTCTTTTGAGCCATAGTCTTACTCTTTTACTTTGCTTTTATACCCTTTTTTACCAAATACTTCGGAATCTACACAATCTTTTGTTTTTGATCAATTTCAGGTAAAAAGGCATTATTATCACTGGTTTTCGAGCAATATCAATGCATGAATGAATTCTAACCATGAAGAGGAGTCTACCCATCAAATTTCAAGTCAAAAGGATGCTCCTAGCAAAAATACGGCACTGCCGTGTAAATCTACACGGTACCATATTTTACCGCTTTCAACCAGATGAAAATACGACACTACCGTATTTTGCCCTAGAACTTTCATGGTACCGTATTTTGGGCTGATTTCAACTAGAAGACCTAAGCGTGAATACAACACTGCCGTGTAGAAATACACGGTACCGTAATTTTTGACGATTTTGACCAGAGAAGTTCTAACAAAAATATGGCACTGCCGTATGAAGCCTCACGGTGCCGTATTTTCTGACAATTCTGACCAGAAGGATTTGGAAAGAATACGGCACTACCGTATTTATGAGAAACATTCTCACGGCACCGTATTATTTGCCGAAAACTCATAGAATGAAATCCGGCACTCCCGTATGAAGCTTCACGGTGCCGTATATTGGAACTCAGAATTTCAATTTTTCCGCCCGATTCTTGCAAAGACCATATCTTTTGATCCAGACCTCCAAATTAAGATCAGAAAGAAGGGGCAAACTCATCTTAATGAGAAGAATATAACTAGACCAAAAGGAACAATTCTTATGATCCATCCATGGCAAATTTTAGAGAGAGGCAGAATTGCTAGGGTTCATCGAATTTCCACCTACAGACCACCACTGGCCACGTAATTTGACAGAGAGCTTCATCTGGTGAAGGAGAACACGTACCTCAAGTTTCAGAGCATTTGGAGTTGAATCAAAGGAGAAATCAATGAAACAGTAGTGACAGTGCTGATTCCAAGCAAATACGATGCTGTAATTTCATTACAGCACTGTTTTGTAATCTTTCTTCCCTCTTTTGAATTCCTATTCACTCTGAGAATATGTTTTATTGTAATCCTTTCATCATGGCAGCTTAATCTTTTTATGGGACATGGGGGTGTAATCTCTTTGTTTCTTAATGTCTAGAAAACCCTAATTTTGTCAAACTGATTTTATTATGATAATTTTACTCTTGTGATTAATTGTTCTTTGATTCTCCTTTGTGTCTTAAATATCAGCATAATTTAGAATTTTGTGAAATAGACCGAGAGGTTGATTGTTTGAAATTCGGAACCCTAGGAATTATTGAGTTTGGAACTACCGTAAGAGATTAGATTGTTCTTCGAATTCTGATTTTTAGAGAACTATAGTGCCTTTTTGATTTTATGACTCTTCGGATTGAGCTAATGTGTAGACTTGATTTGATATTGCAAGAGATTGAATATCGAGTCGTTGGAAACCCTTGAGTAAAACTAGTGTTGAGACTCGGATACACGAGAGTGATATTTGAGTTTCCACTTGAGGTGATCCACCTAGAATTCGGATGCACGAGAGTGATCCTCGAGTTCTTAGTTGATGATTTACTTATTTTCAGCATTGAATAGATCTTGCACGAGAGTGGGGATCGGTTCTTTGTATGATTGTCTGCGCGAGAGCGAGACAATTTATTTATAAAGTAAATTTTACTTTTATCATAATAGAATTAGATTGACAAATACTTATCTTAATCTTGTCATTAGAATTAAAGTAGATGAACCCCTAGTCCCGATTTCCTCTCTGATATTTTCTCCGTGTTCTTTTCGATAGTTTGATTCACTATTTTCTGATTGCCTAGCTAGTAAGAAATCGATTATTCAGTACTTGGCAACAAGGTCTCTGTGGTTCGATAATTTTTATATTACTTCAAGTATCCGTGCACTTGCGGACACAACAAGTTTTTGGCGCCGTTGCTGGGGACCTTGGTTTTGTCAATATTGAAGATATTGAAAGTATTTCTAGACTAGGTTTTTATTTTTGTTTTTGTTTACTGTTTTCGAAATTTATATTGACTTTGACTTTCTCTTTATTATTCTGCATCTTTTGAACTTTTTGATCTATCTACTTTGCATGCGCAGAAATCTTAGGTCAGAACCACTTGTACCTTTTGATCCTGAGATAAACAAAACTCTGAGACTGCGAAAGAGATTGAGATTTGAGGAGACACAAGTTATAGAAGTAGTGGAGATGGCTGAGAGAAGATCTTTGCATGACTATGCTGCTCCAAATGCACAGGGAGTTCACTCTAGTATCACCAGACCAGCCATTGATGCGAACAATTTCGAGATCAAACCGGCGTTCATATCAATGCTTCAACAAAATCAGTTTGGAGGATCTCCAATGGAGGATCCTAATATTCATCTATCTCTTTTTCATGAACTGTGTGATACCATCAAGATTAATGGAGTTTCTGATGATGCGCTAAAATTGCGTTTATTTCCTTTTACTCTCAGGAACTGAGCACGTGATTGGCTGCACTCTCAACCTTCTGGAACGTTCACAACTTGGGAGCTGCTGTCCAATGCTTTTCTCATGAAATACTTCCCTCCCAGTAAGACAATTCAATTAAGAAACCAGATCACAGGGTTTGCTCAGAAGGAAGGAGAATCTCTTAGTGAAGCATGGGAGCGATACAATGAATTGCAGAGGAAGTGTCCTCACCATGGCTTGGAGCAATGGGTTTTAATTGAAACATTTTATTATGCTTTGCTTAATCAAACACGTCTCACTGTTGACGCTGCTGCAGGAGGAGCCTTCATGAACAAGACATTGGATGAGGCTTACCAGATGATTGAAGAGATGGCTCTTAACCAAGAACAAAATTCAAGAGAAAGAGGAGTGATATATCGACCTCCTCATGGTAAGGATAATGGTAACAATTTTCGCACCCTAGCTGAGAAAGTTGAATCTTTGTGCAATCGTTTTGATACTTTTAAAATGCAAACTCATGCTATTTCTTCTTCTGTCACTTATGAGATTTGTGGTAATCACGGTCATGTTTTTGAGGATTGCAAAATAATTGTTGATAGGGGTGAGGAACAAGTAAATTCTTTAGGGAGTTACAACCAAAGTAGATCTTATGACCCCTACTCTAATACCTATAATCCTGGATGGAGGAACCACCCTAACCTTTCATGGAAAAGCAATAATCATGATAATGGGCAGAACGAAAATAGGGGGTTCCAACAAAGAGAGTCAAACCCAAAAATCTAGTTTAGAAGAGATGCTTACTGAATTTATGGGTTTCCAGAAAAAACAGAGTGATGAGATGAATGAGAGACTGAAACGGATCGACTCTAGTATGAATGAGAGGATGAATCAAATGGATTCTAGGATAGATGGTATTATTGCCCATAATAAAATTTTAGAGTCACAAATTGCACAACAGGCTAGCACCTCTTACAGACCCCCTGGGAAACTACCCTCTAAGCCCGAACCTAACCCTAGGGAGTATTGTAATGCCATAATGACTAGAAGTGGAAAACATCTAGAGGAACCAAAGGGGGAAGTTGAGAACAATAGAAAAGAGTCTAGTCTTGATCATGATAAGGATTGTGATTTTGAAAAATCTACTGAGCATGAGCAGTCCCATGATAGTTTGTCACCCCGCAAGGATGATGAACCAAAAGGTGATTTGCCATGTAAAGATGATAATTCTAAATCTAATTCTCATTCACCATATAAACCACCTATTCTTTTTCCCCAAAGGATTGTGCAGGCTAAGATAGATAGACAGTTTGGGAAATTTTTGGAAGTTTTGAAGAAGTTGTATATTAATATTCCTCTCATTGATGCTATTTCTCAAATGCCTACATATGCAAAATTTTTAAAAGAAATTTTATCTAACAAGAGAAAAATAGAAGATTATGGCACTGTTGCTTTAACTGAAGAATGTAGTGCCATCATTCAAAACAAGCTACTACCCAAATTGAAAGATCCAGGTAGCTTTTCTGTCCCCTGTTCTATTGGGAGTGTTACTTTCGACCGAGCCTTATGTGATCTCGGTGCTAGTGTTAGTCTAATACCTTTGTCTGTATGCAGGAAACTGAACAATGGAGAGATCAAACTAACCTCAATGTCTTTGCAACTTGCTGATTCAACAGTAAAGTATCAGGTTGGTATTTTAGAAAATATTCCTGTTCAAATTGGTAAGTTTTTCATACCTGCTGATTTTAGAAAACCCTATTATACTTGGTAGACCTTTTTTGGCCACAGTTGGAGCTCTCATTGATGTGAAAAAAGGAAAATTAACATTTGATATTTGTGGTGATTTAATTAAATTTGACTTTACTGATTCTTTAAAAAGGGCATCACACTCAGGGACATGTTGTAGCATAGAAACAATTGATGAGGAGGTTGTTTGTGACATGCATATTTTATTTGAAGAACCTTCTGAATTTGATACATTTTATGAGTGTTCTAATCAAGAATTTCAGGAAAGGGTAACAAAGAAGAAGAAGAGGAGATGAAGGGGGAAAGGAATATCAAAATTGCTTGAAGAAGTAAAAAGGCTCATAAATAAATTTGGATACTATTTCAAGTTTGAGCCTTATGTTCTTAAGAGCCCTAAACGAGACACAGAGAAATCAGGATGGCTACCAAAGATACAATCACGATCAAATCTGAGTGTTGAACGGTCAAGCTAATAATGACCATTAAATTAGCGCTTCTTGGGAGGCAACCCAAGCACTTTGCTTTAGCTTGTTTTCTTTTACTTTATTTTTGTTTTGTTCTTTCTTAGAACTAATTTTTCTTTTCCTTTTGTAGGTGAAAAAAAAAATTTAAGGCTCTGGTGATTCGAACCCGAAGACACAGAAGATAATTGGATCTGACACGAACTAGTAGAGCTCTGTGAGTATTTTCCTTCCTACTCATCCGCATTCCATCTTTCATATTTTTCTAATAATCCATGTGTTCAAATGGAAGATGAATACTTCAAACTTCTTGTGCTCTCATGCCACGGATCCTCGCCTTTTGATTTTATTGATAGATATTTCGATTTGGTTGTGTTGACACAATATGATGATGATGTGTAGAAGGATTTTTCTGAAAATACTACAAACCCCATGCCAAAATTTTTAATGAATTATCATGCATATCAAATTCTGAAAATTAGAAATAGATTTTATATGTTGAATTTATTTCTCTAATATAATCTATTTGTTGGAAATTTTTCATTAATTAATGCATGAAATTCTAGGTAAATGCTTTGTTTAGTGAATGCAATCTTGAAGTGAAATAATTCTTTTGAATAAAATTAGCATACTTGTGCATGTTATTGAGTTGATATCAAGTGATTAATCTAGTTAATCTTTATAATCTTTTATGTTATTTGTTGGGAAAAAGAGATCCAAATCCATGAGAAAGGATGACTCCCCTACTTGGCACTGTATAAAATTAACAGTGGGACCAAAAGACATGTGTTGAAGTCCACAAAAAGAAAAAGAATAACTCCTCTTCTTGGCATTGTGTTCACAATGGTACCTAAGACAAGAGTTGAAGTTCATTGCAAAAGTGTGTATCTATGTAGATGCATGCCAAGAGAGAGCTCCTTTGACATTGACTCCTCTATCTCAAGAAAATTCTTTCTACCTATGAGATACGAGTTCTATTATGTGTGGTTATGTGACCAACATACTCTAAATTCGTCATTGGAAAAAGGGTGGTAATCGATTTAGAGAATGTCAAGGACAAATAAAAAAAATGAGAGGAAAAAAATTTGGAGATCCTATTCCTGTAAACAAAAACATATTGGATGAAAATCTCAAAAATAAAATTAATTCATGAAGTTGAAATTCTATTACCATGCATGTTGCAAACTTTTATTTAATTGAATTCTTGAGTCCTAAAGATTAATTTCAGAAGACGATGTATTTACTTGAAAATTTTGTATGATATTGATAAAATTCTCTATGGATGATTATATTCTAGAAATCTATTCGTCGTATGAAAATTTATGTTCCAATACTCGGTATTGATTTCTTTATTTGCTTGAGGACAAGCAAAGTTTGATGACTACAAATTTCATAGTATTTTTCATACGTATTTGATAGTCTTTTGAGCCATAGTCTTACTCTTTTACTTTGCTTTTATAGCCTTCTTTTACCAAATACTTCAGAATCTACACAATCTTTTGTTTTTGATCAATTTCAGGTAAAAAGGAATTATTATCACTGGTTTTCGAGCAATATCAATGCATGAATGAATTTTAACCATAAAGAGGAGTCTACCGATCAAATTTCAAGTCAAAAGGATGCTCCTAGCAAAAATACGGCACTGTCGTGTAAATCTACACGGTACCGTATTTTACCGCTTTCAACCAGACGAAAATACGACACTGCCGTATTTTGCCCCAGAACTTTCACGGTACCGTATTTTGGGCTGATTTCAACCAGAAGACCTAAGCATGAATACGGCACTGCCGTGTAGAAATACACGGTACCATAATTTTTGGCGATTTTAACCAGAGAAGTTCTAACAAAAATACGGCACTACCGTATGAAGGCTCACAGTGCCGTATTTTCTGACAATTCTAACCAGAAGGATTTGGCAAGTATACGGCACTACCGTATTTACAAGAAATATTCTCACGTCACCGTATTATTTGCCCAGGACTCACAGAATGAAATACGGCACTGCCGTATGAAGCTTCACGGTGCCATATATTGGAACTCAGAATTCTAATTTTTCCGCCCGATTCTTGCAAAGACCATATCTTTTGATCCAGACCTCCAAATTAAGATCGGAAAGAAGGGGCGAACTCATCTTAATGAGGAGAATATAACTAGATCAAAAGGAACAATTTTTATGATCCATCCATGGCAAATTTCAGAGAGAGGTGGAATTGCTAGGGTTCGTCAGATTTCCACCTACAGACCACCTCTGGCCACGAAATTTGACAGAGAGCTTCATCTGGTGAAGGAGAACATGTACCTCAAGTTTCAGAGCGTTTGGAGTTGAATCAAATGAGAAATCAATGAAACAGCGGTGATAGTGCTGATTCCAGGCAAATACGGTGCTGTAATGAATTTTGTAATCTTTCTTCCCTCTTTTTGATTCATATTCACTCTGAGAACATGTTTTATTGTAATCCTTTCATCATTGTAGCTTAATCTTTTTTGGGACATGGGGGTGTAATCTCTTTGTTTCTTAATGGCTAGAAAACCCTAATTTTGTCAAACTGATTTTATTATGATAATTTTAATCTTGTGATTGATTGTTCTTTAATTCTCCTTTGTGTCTTAAATATCAGCATGATTTAGAATTTGGTGAAATAGACCGAGAGGTTGATTGTTTGAAATTCGGAACCCTAGGAATTATTGAGTTTGGAACTACCGTAAGAGATTAGGTTGTTCTTCGAATTCTGATTTTTAGAGAACTATAGTGCCTTGTTGATTTTATGACTCTTGGGATTGAGCTAATGTGTAGACTTGATTTGATATTGCAAGAGATTGAATATCGAGTCATTGGAAACCCTTGAGTAAAACTAGTGTTGAGACTCGGATGCACGAGAGTGATCTTTGAGTTTCCACTTGATGTGATCAACCTAGAATTCGGATGCACGAGAGTGATCCTCGAGTTCTTAGTTGATGATTTACTTATTTTCAGCATTGAATAGATCTTGCGCGATAGTGGGAATCGGTTCTTTGTATGATTATCTGTGCGAGAGCGAGACAATTTATTTATAAAGTAAATTTTACCTTTACCATATTAGAATTAGATTGACAAATATTTTTCTTAATCTAGTCATTAGAATTAAAGTAGATGAACCCCTAGTCCCGATTTCCTCTCTGATATTTTCTCCGTGTTCTTTTCGATAGTTTGATTGACTATTTTCTGATTGCCTAGCTAGCAAGAAATCGATTATTTAGTACTTGGCAACAAGGTCTCTGTGGTTCGATAATTTTTATATTACTTCGAGTATCCGTGCACTTGTGGACACAACATGAATCAATTTCACAATCATCAAAATTAGAGTGAGATGCTTTAATGTTCAAATAAGGCTCAATCTCAAAACAATCATAATCAGAGGGGGAATTTTTTTAATTATTTTTCTCAATTTTCAAATCAAACTCAAACAAACAGTCTTGTTGTGCTAACTAGGCTTCTAAAATTTCAGAATTAGCAGTTAAAGATTCTACTTGAGAAGCAAGCTGACCAATTATTCCCTTAAGATCTTCAATTTCCTTACTTCGATTTGTCATGATTTGGTTTTGATTTGACATGAATTTTTCAAGCATTCTCTCAAAGTTAGATTTTTCAGTTTTCTCAAAGTATGGTTCAGAAACATTGTTTGAGCAATCATCATAAAAAGAGTATTGATCATCTTGGTACCATGGTGTATTGGGATTTGCATGATTTCTAAATATACATTTAGAAGCATAATGATCATTACATTTACAAATAAAAAATCTAATAGAAGAAATAGAGTGCAATTTCAATTTATCTGCAAGAGTGCACCGTGAATCATCTTCATACCTTTCTTGTGGCATGTATACCTCACCTCTTTTAGTTGCCCAGGAGTTGTAATTAAAAAACATCTCTGCAAATCTATCAAGAACAGAAAGATATCCTACACCAGTCAATCAAATAAAACCTTTTTTTTTCAAAATAAAAAAAAACAAAGAAAATATAAAACACAAGCAAATTCACAAATTTTAGAAAATCTCAGTTCTGTCACAACTTCTGAAAATCCAAAACCTAAAAAAATAAAAAACAAAGTTAAATCTAAAACAAATAAAACCTAGTCTAGCAATACTAATAACTATTTTGATATTAACAAAACTAAGGTCCCCAGCAACGGCGCCAAAAACTTGTTGTGATCTGAAAGGATCACAAAACCTAAGTGTTGGCGTACAGGGCTATTGTCACTCCCTAACACGGCTCCAAATACTTGTTGTCCCAAAACTTGTAGTGTCCGCAAGTGCACGGATACTCGAAGTAATAAAGAAAAGTATCGATCTCATAGAGACCTTATTGTTAAGTACCAAATAATTATTTTCTTACTAGCTAAGCAAAATAAATATGATGCAAGTAATTAATAGAAAGAGTGCAAAGATAAACAGAGAGATAAACTGGGACTAGGGCTTCATCCACCTTAATTTCAATGACTAGATATGAAGAAAAGGTCACCAATCAAATCCTATTATGATAAAGACTTAATTTACTTCATAAAGGGATCATCTCACTTTCGTGCAGACAATCATGTAGGGACCAATCCTCGCTTTTGCTCAAGATCTATCCCAATGTTGAAGATAAGTAAACCATCAACCAAAGAATTCAAAAATCACTTTCATGCATCCGAATTCTAAGTTGATTGTCTCGAGTGGAATCTCAAGGATCACTTTCGTGCATCCGAGTCTCAACAGAGGTTTTACTTAAGGTTCTCCAACGTTCTGATCCTCACTTTCATGCAAGATCTCCACTTTTGACACAATAACTCAATCCTAGATTCAAATTATCTAACATGACAATAAAATCACTAAAAATCAGAATTCCAAGAACAAACCTAATCTCTTACGATAAGTTCCAAACTCAATAATTCTTAGGGTTCCAAACTTCACAATCAACCTTTCAGTCTATTTTGAAAAATTCTAAAACATGCAAAAAATATAAATCTAAGGTGAATTAAAGACGGTTCATCACAAAAGCAAAATTACCACAACGAAAATTATCATGACGAAATAAGAATTATCTAATCATTAAAAATCAAGGAGAATTACTCTCCCATGTCCCGAAATAAGTTTAAGCTATCATAGAGGAAAGATTACAATAATCCATAATGTTCAAGAGGAAGAAAAATGAGAAGGAGACGAAGAACAAATTACTGTACGGCCGTAATCTCGCGTGAACAGCGTCGGCGACCGGTGTTTTGTTGATTTCTCCTCCGTCTGATCTCCTTTCACTCCAAAACTTCTGGTGTGTCCTCCCCACCTCCAAACGAAGCTTCTGTATGAAAATTGCGGCCTAAGGTGTCCTCTATGCCTCTCGGCGTGAGGCCAAACACTAAGCATCTCTCTATTCATTTCTCTCTCGATTCGGGATAAATATTTGCTCCCTTGGTTCATGTGTCTTCTCCTCCTTAATACGAGTTCATTGCATCTTTCGGATCTTAATTTGGAGATCTGGATCAAAAGATATGGTCTGCGCAATATTCAGGCTTCGGAGTTGACCGGGAAAATCGCGAGCTGCGTTGTAATTACGGCCGTAATGAAGTTTACGGCAGTGCCGTAACCTGGATAGCGAGTTCTCGGGTTGAAATATTCTGAAATTATGGTACCATGAAGTTCTTTACAGCAGTGCCATAATGTCAACAATCCTTCGGATGGAAAATCGACCCGAATTACGGTACAATAAATTTCGTCACGGCAGTACCGTAATCATCTTGAAATCTCTGGTTTGAAAAATCCCAAAATATGGCACCGTAAAGATTGTTATGGTGGTGCCGTAATCTCACAAAATTCTCTAGCCAAAAAAACTCCAAATTACGACACCTCACGAGAATTTCGGCAGTACCATAATTTTGATCTACGAGTGCAGTCAAATTACGGTACCGTAATATCCATAATAGGGGTGCCGTAATTTGCCCTGAAGCTCTGATTCTTCTAAAATTTTACATGTGACTTCGTTTCAATGTCTAGAATCCATTGGTGTGCTCAAATCTTTCAAAATCCATCAAAATATAGTACTTTTTACTTGAAAATCATGAAAAACCAAAATAGAAGTAGATTTTGCAATATTTGATAAAAAAAAAGGCATAAAAATAAGCAAAGTAGTAATAATATGACACAAAAAGATATATAAAATGGCATGAAATTTACTATAAATTTTGGTGTCATCAATGGCCATGACAGCTCCCGCCTATTTGACACCCATTCGATTTTTCACCCGTTTCTTACTATTTTTGGAGGAAAATTTGCCAAAAATTATTGGAGACCTTCCTAACCTAGCCACAGAAGTTTTGGGACAAGAATCACATGATTTCATGGAGTGAATGAGGAGAACGAAGCAGAATGGTGGCAACTAGGGTTTGGTGATGATTTTGGCTATGAAAGGCTTTTCCAGCACGATTTCTTCCCTGTTTTGACGCTGAAGATCGTGCTCTAGCCTCTCATTGATCCAGCCTTTCCTCTCGTTTGGTTGAATTTCTCTTGAGTAATCTGATGTATTCTATGATGAGAGTTGTAGTGTAATCTATTTTTGGGCTTTGGGCATAGCCCACTGTAAGGATGTTCAAGATATTGGTTGATTAATACATTGCTTGAGTTTACCCTTATTCTTATTCAATTCTAAGTTGCATGATTTCATATTTTTGTACTGGCAATGCATATGTATGTTTTAGACGTTGTGGAAAGGACTAAGAGGTGAACCACATCGTCTGATCCCCTAGATTGATCTTCTAATTTCGACCACAAAAGTAGGTCGAAATTACTCGAGGTGTCAATAATTCTTCACATAACACATTGGATCTGCTTAACCTAATAAGCCATGAGAGTAGAAGACTTGGGTTAAGTTAGACACGGAATCGTGGCCTGAGAGGGAACATATGTACCTTAGGAGGAATTACCTTAATAACTTAGATTAAACAAATTTAAAAACATGCATTATCTTTCTATCATTCTTCAGTGTGGTGAAACCTAAATCCTCGATCTTCTCTCGAGATTTTTGTACCCCCCATTTGCTCTCTGTTTGCTTTTAACTTGGTTTGATTTACTTACTTGCATTAGGGCATTAGTCATCTCCTCTATTATTTGGTCACCTAGCTATTGATTGACTGATTAGTTAGTATTTTACTCTTAGTCCCTGTGGGATTGATACTATTTTTTACGTGATAGAATCGTGCACTTGTGGTCCCCTATCAATGCACAAGATTTTTCTTGAGGAAAATTGCAAACCCACCATGGAGTATCAATGTTAGTTGATTCCCGTCATGAAGGAGGTGGCAAAAAAAGAGATCCTGATGTTACTAGATGCTGGGGTGATATACCCAATTTTTTACAATGAATGGGTTAATCCGGTTCACGTGGTTCCAAAGAAAGGGGGAATTATAACAGTAAGAAATGAGAATAATGAATTAATTCCAATGAGAACGGTAACCGGGTGGCACATGTGCTTCGATTAATGAAAGCTAAATAAGGCCACGTAGAAAGATAATTTTCCTATCCCTTTCATTAATCAGATGCTCGAATGATTGACTACTAATTCTTACTTTAGTTTTCTTGATGGTTTTTCAGGATTCTTTCAGATACCGATTCATCATGAAGATCAAGAGAAAACCACTTTTTGATATGTCTGCAAGTGTACGAATTTATTGAAGTAATAAAATAAGATATCGTTCACAACGAGGATTAGGCGATCAAGTACCGACTACACGGTTGATCTATATCTAGACAAATCAAATTTGTGGTTTTTGTTTTGGAAACTTCTAAGTACAAATAAAAAGAAACAAATATAGCATTTTGGGTAAAAATAATTTAGATAAATTCAGGACTCAGGGTTTCACCACATTGACAAATATGAATTTAGTAAAAATAAATCTTTAAATAGAAAATTACAGCATTGAAAGGGATTTTTCCTAAGGTATAGATTACCTCCTCCCGAAGCGTAATCCAATATCTAACTATGCTAACTCCCTACTCTCATGAAAGTTAACGTAACTAGACCCATTAAGTTTTATGAAAAACCATGTAAATCCTTCAAACGAATCCGAACTACTCCCGTGATCGGATTCATAGGTTTGAATAGAATAGTTCCGACGTTGTGATTCACCTCCCGGTTCTTCTTGCAACGTCTAAGACATAAACTTACTTGATTAGAGTAAATTATAGAATAACTCAATTCCAATCAAATCAAATCTTTAAAAAATCATGATAAAGATTTAAAACAATAGATTTAATCCATAAATCGTCAATGGGCTACACCCCTAATCCCAAAAATAAGTTTACACACTCATGTTCAAAGCAAACAACATGTTCATCGATGAAAATTGTATGAAAACTCAATAAAATTACAAGAAAACACTAGAAAGGTAATTGAAAATCCTTATACTCGATCTGGAGATGAAGATCGAACGTCCAAATCCTCCTTTTCGTGATCTTCTTGCTCGAATTTTCCTTAGAAAGTTGATTTTCGCCCTAACCGTCGCCTCTACACATGTTCATGAGTAGAAGCCCCCAAAATCCTTCCTTTTATAGTCTAATCAGTATAGAACCTATCTAGGGAGGTTTCTGGAATGTTTGGTTCAATTCTGGTTCAATTTGGGGTCGAATCGAGTGAAAAACTTAAGGGAGCAAAAACTTTCACGGCCCGTAATGTGTTTACGGCCGAGGTCGTAATTGTTTCTGTGTCTACAGCTCTTCGTACACAGAAAGTTTCTTGGACCATGAAGGATTCACAGCCTCACCCGTGAAAGTTTATGTGGACTTCTATACTTATCCGTTTTTTCGCCCTTCGAACACAAAATTACTGCTGGCCGAGATAATTACAGCCAAGGCCGTAAAAGTTGCGTTCTTCACTGTTTTGACTCCAAATTTGACGTGGAACCTCGTAATTTCCTCGGGAACCATGCTATAGCTTCAAAACTCACAAAATCCATCATTTTCATGCCATTTTACCTACATATTCATAAAAACCAAGAAAAGTGAAGATTCTATGCCAAGTGAAGCAAAAACATTAAAAATTGCATAAAATCATTCAATTAATCCTAAAATATCATGTAAAATATAGGCAAAAATATGATGTAAATGCAACTCATCACTTTTACGTATCCATATGGAACTTGTGCTTACAGTCGCATGCCTTTTGGTTTATGCAATGCTTCGGCCACTTTTTAATGATGCATGATGGCAATTTTTTTCTAATTTTATTGAAAATATTATGGATGACTTTTAGGTATATGGTTCTTCATTTGATGATTGTCTATGTAATTTATCATGTGTTTTGCAGAGATGCGAGGAGATGAATGCTTGGGGCGCATATGGCTTGATGGACATCTTTGGTAATGTTGGTGTTTGTGCCCTAAGACCTGTTATTGGTCTATCTTTTGTACTACTTGACAATGATATTTCATATATATATATATATATATATATCATTCTGGCATTGTTGTTATCATGCTTTGTGTACATTTGCGATTGTGTTCTTACATGATAATGTCCCTGGAGACAGATTGGATCTGTGCTCAGACTCTTGTCCCCAATCAATGTACCTAAGTGGACATGGGATAGCTTTGGTATATGTGATACTGGTATATGGGCTGGTTAGGCATGAGGTGCTAACACAGACATATGGGTATATCAATTGTGGATATACTTGACCGACCCACTGTGAGGCTATGACTTGGTGTCATGAGTTATCCTCACAAGTGACAGTAGATGCATTGATCCCTATACTTGAGGTCATTGACTCTTCTATATGGTTAGGGACATGCTTTGATGCAACCTAATACCTCACCATAATTGGGAGGTTATATCGGTTGTCATTGAGTATGTCACGACTCATATGAGAAGGTCAATGGACATAGGATTTGCCACTTCCTGAGGGAAGTTTGATATCCATGGCGCCCCCCCCCCAATGGTTCTATGACTGAATGTGTATAGCCATACCCAGGTGAGAACCTGATTTAGTCATGACCATGATATTATGTGAAAACAAGTGGTGATACACTTGTCCAATCAGATATCAGTTTAGCAAAGAGACTATAATGCATCGGTACCTTGTTACGATGATGGGGATGTCGATCCTGATATCCATTCTGATGACTTGGGTAGCAGTGATACACTACTAGGTATCACTCACTACTTGTGACGACCTTTGTTCATCACTGCCAACGTCAAAGGAACCTATAGGGTCGCACACCTTGATACTCGAGTTCTCGTATTGATCGAGAAGCCTTTTGATCGAGTTATTGGATAGTTCGGATCTAATTGGGAGATTTCATCAGTGCCAATGGACTTGATGAGATATAGGAGACTTATTAGAGCCAAACTTCATTTTTGGCTGGTTGACCCAAAATTGACCATGGTTGGTCACATTTGACTTTGGGTTGCATTAGATTAGATCCAATGGCTTAATCAACTTGTGTAATGAAGTTTGGGCTAGCTCATTACCCAATGAGGCCCAATAATAAGTTGTCATGAAGAAATAAGAGGGCATAAGGGCATAGGACCTGTGGCTGGTCCGATATGAGTCACATTCATTTGTGATATACATCCTGGCATGGTCGTTGTTATGCCTTTTGTACATCTGCGTCATATGTACATTTGCATATACAATGTCTCTGGAGATAGATTCTATTTAATCTAAAAGAATAATCCCCGGTCAAGTGTCATAGTGGATAAGGGACAGCTATGATACACTTGAGACTAGTATATGCACTGGTTGAGCATGGGTTGCTAACGCACGCATATGGGTATATTAAGGGAGATATACTGGATTGACCCACCGTGAGGATTTGACTTGGTGTCACAGGTCAAATATCACAGCGACAGAAATTTACTCGTCCTGAACTTGAGGGCATTGATATCTCTATATGGTAAGAGATGTACTTTGATACAACATAACGCTCCGCGTAACAGGGGAGTCATAACGGTTGTCATTGGGTATATCTTGAGCCATATGAGATATTCAATGTGCCAATAGAGGATTTGCCCCTTCCTTGCGAGGAAGTTTGATGTCCATGGGCCCCTACTTGGTGCATGACTAAAAGCATGTGGCCACACCCAGGTTAAGCCTGAATAGAGTCATGACCATTGATGTTGGAATAAACAAGTATTACACACTTGTTCGACATGGATAATCAGCCTAGCAAAAGGACTAGAGTGTACATATATCTTGTCGCAGTTTTAGGGGATGTCGATGACGACTCCAATCCGAGGACTTGGGTAGCAATGATGTACTGCTAAGTGCCACTCATTGCTTGTGATGATGTTATCACTGCCAACGTCTGAGGAACCTACAGGGTCGCACACCTAGACACTCGAGATCTCGTATTGATCGAATTGCCTATGAACGAGTCATTTGGTTGATTCGAGTCAGTTTGGGAGTCCGATGCATCGCAGATGCATCTGATGAGTTGGAGATGATCTTTTGGGATGATGTTGCGTTTTGACTTCAATTGACCCTGGTTGACCTTCGGGTGACCACGTTTGACCTCGATGGACTAGGTTCAGTCGAGTGGTCAAATATTGGTTTTAAGCTCCGGTTTTGTTCGGAGGCTTTTTGCGATTGATTTAAACATAACATGGGGGCCCGCAATTTAAGTGTTAAATTGAATATTTATATTCAATTAATGCACAACTTAAGTCATGGGGGCCACGCACAACTTAAGTGAATATTTATATTCGATATATTCATCACTTAATTTGCAGATCCGCATCCATTAAGAGATAATGGATCTAGGTGCTTATTAATTATGAAAATTCGTAATTAGATATAGCCCTAGCCGAAATCATCTATATAACTCATAAAACCTAGCCGTACACCTCTAATCTCTTCTCCATGGTGACCACATGCAAGGAGGTGTCGCCTACCTCTATGGATGACAAGTCTCATCCCCTCTAGGTGCTTGAGACCACCTTGGAGTTTCTTCCTTTCTCCATGGCGCATCCTTTGGAGGGATTGGCACAAGAGGAGATGATATCTCCTTCTCCATGGCACCTCCAAGAGAGAAGTGGCGCCACCTTCATGGTGGCAACACCTTCTTCTTCCATGGGCGCAAAAGAAGGCTTGGAGCCTTCTTCCTTCTTCGATGATGTATCCCTTGGAGGGATTGATGCATGAAGAAGGCTGATGTCTTATCATGGGCGCAACTTCCAGGAAGTTGGCACAAGTGGAGAAAAGAGGAGAAGAAGAGAAGTGATGGTATCTCTTCTCATCATCATAGGCGCTTCTTGTTTAGTTGTTGCCTGTATTGGATGAGAAGGAGACTTACCTCATGGGTGCACCTTCATGGTGGCACAAACAAGAGGGAAAGTGGCTAGACTTAAGATTGGCACAAGCGGTAGAGGTTTCTTCTCCTTGTGGCCATCTTCCTCCCTTCATCACCTCTTTGGCGCATCTTGGAGATGGTGAAGCAAAGAGGCCAGTGACATAGGCAATAGGATCTTCCTCCCGAAGGCTAGCACCAGGCATGGAGTGAAGAGAATCTTGAGCAGTCTGTGTGTGCACGATTGTAGAGGGCGGACACTTGTGCGCCTCTTCTTCGTCATCACCAGCCCCTAGGATTATGCGAATAAAGGTATATTACTTTGACACATCTGGTGGATCACTCGTAAGGGATCCTGGCTCTTAGGGTTATCCTGTTTCGGGCCATCGCTTCCGCTATTATTAAAATTTTAAAATTGGCCCAGGGATTCCCAACACATCAATCTATTGGGCTTTTAGGACCGGCATGTTACGGGGATTTGCTTCTGCTATTTGTAATTAAAAACATTAAAATCCCTAGGGTTTCCCAACAGGTAAGTCCTAGGCGCATATGGCTAATGGGTGTTTGATTATGGAAAAGGCTTGGAGTCTTTCCTTACATCAAACCCTAATTGGACTCCCCACCTACCCTAACCGCATGTTTCTTTGTGTTAGCGCCTATATGTCTTAGTCTTGCCGCCCCTTGCTGGATTTGTATCATAACATATGCAAGAGCAAGAAAAGGGTTTTGGTGTGAGCTTCATCAAAGGCAAGAGCAGTTGCATCTTGGCACAATTCTTCCTAAATCAATAAGCAGCAACCTCTCTTCTTCTTCTCCTCATGGCACAAGAAGAATTTGTGCTTGGCGGCTTCATTTTCTTCTCTTTCCTCTTGGGGCATCTTCCTTTGGAGGTGGCGCAAGTTGTGTAGAGGACTTCCTAAGGCTTGGATCTTCTTCCCGAGGTTAGCACTGGGCATGGAAGAAGAGGACTCGAGGATCCTGAAGGAACCCCTAACATAAGGGGGGGAAAAAACCCTAAACATGCGCATCTAGCATGCATGGCGGAAAATAGGGTTTCAAAATCGCATATGAAACTATATGATCAA
>JANTFE010023220.1:2919-13702 GCA_027562315.1 Costus pulverulentus | reverse complement strand
TCTACAATTACTGGGGGGCGCCTAGGTGTTTTTAAACACACCCAATAGCCTACTAACATAAAAATAAAATTTCTACAATTACTGGGGGGCGCCTAGGTGTTTTTAAACACACCCGATAGCCTACTAACATAAAAAAAAATGTTACCCTTTTACCTTTTGATCGAGCACAACAGCTTTTTTTTTATGTAAGCGTCTGGCGTCCTCTTCTCCTCTCTGAGTGCCCTTTTTATAAGCCTTCAGCCTCTTCCCCTTTTCTTTCAAATGAAAACGTCTGGCGCCTCTTTCCTTTCGATTGTCATCAATACCTTCTTTCTTTCCTTATTAATCAAGATTTCTTCTCTCTTTTTTTTTTGCTCGTAAATGTCCTGCTTTGCCACCGAAAACGGATTTGATTTTCTATTTGTTTGGTATTTTGCTCTAATTAGCTTCCGTGAATACCTTGCTGTAAAAAAAAAAACTGGCGCATACTGGATTTCCTCTTGGTTTGTCAGACGTCTAAATCAATCTCTTGTGTATCCCTTCTTATTATATATTTTTTTTTTATTTTGCCATGAATGCATTGTTTTATTAGCTGCAACATATTCAACTCTATCCTCTTTTGATCGGCTGGCATTTCTTTCCCTCTTTTTCATGAGATTTTCCGATTTGGCATAAATACCCCGAAAATCAAAATTGATGTTGACTTATCCATCTTTGTAGTCATTTAATGTCCTGTTCTGTATCTTCTCACAGATCTCTTCTCCCCCTTTTTTTAATGTCGGCTAGGGCAAACCATTTAGTTTCTTCAGCTTAAACAGATTTTGCATTGAGTTTGATACTTGTAAATTCTGAGAAATTTTTTTTTTCAATCTTCTAGTAGTTAAGTTCATAAATTCTTGATTTCTTGCTAGTTAATTCTGCACTAGCACGTCTCTTTTCAGCTCAATTACACTGAATATTGCACAATTTCTGTGGTTCCTATTCTGATCTTGGTAGTTCAAAATCCCTTGACAAGAATATTCGGGTTCAAATTTTATTTCAAGAACCCAGTGGCACTTTCTGATTTGAATTGAACTTCTGATGTTCAGAATTATTGATTAGAGTACACTTCTGGCATCTGGCTTTACTCTTGATTGAGAAATAACAATTTTGGTCCATATCTATGATTGATTGTTTACAATCAAATTAGGATTGTAAGCTTAATATCTGAAGTCAAATTCTTGCATAACACTCATTTTTTTTAGATGCTGAGCATTTCCACTACACAGAACTTAATATTCACGAAATTGTCAAGGCTGCTTTTTTTGTAGAATAGATGATAAGTTGACTATTAACTTCGGATTCTGATCGGAATGCTTACTAATTGCTGAAACCAATTTGTGAGCCATAATTGCATCAATTCCTATTGGCTGTTTCTCTAAAATCTGAACATCCTTTAACTTCTTTCTTGGAAGAAAGTTAATGACATACATTTATTGATATCTGGGGCACCATCACTAGTGTTTGCTACCGTTCAATCCAATTCGAAATATAGTGATCATAGATGGTTCAACAAATGCCCCCCGACGGATTTCGTATAAGCCACAAGCGTGTACAAATCCGTCGGAAAGTATTTCTCCATGTTGCTTATTGATTTTGTCGCCCCTTTTGATGTATTTTGTTTAGGGCATAACGATAGTCTTAGAATCTATTTGGTGAGATAAAACTATTTCTTTCTTTTGCTGTCCCAATCTTATATCTACCACTTCTCATAATTTTTTTGCTTCTCATTTATACATGTAGATAATGGCCTTTTTATGGTCTCGCCGTCCTCTTATGCCCTTAGACCAGCGTACTGATGAGACGATCACAAATTATATAAGAAAGTATGATTCTCCTGGCCATTTTCAAGTAGTGTGGCATGAATGGCGTGACATGATGTTAGAAGGTAGGGACGTGTTTCATGGAAAAATTCCCCGTCATTCACCTATTCCGATGTTGTCCAAAGAACATAAACCTAATTTGACATTTCAGAATAAGCATTGGACGCCGTTGGAGTGTAGTGCTATCAGAGCAAGAAATTATAAGTCACATATCCAGGATCAAGGTCCTAATTATTGTCTATGTCTTGAGCCCATTAGTAAAGCATTTCATCAGGAATCACCTTATTTTCTAGGCCTTGAGATGGCCTCTGAGTGTATAGTGAAATGGGACCCATGACGGTTTAATATTCATAGAAGTATTGAATATCATTCAGGGTATACAGAGTGGGCACAGTATGTTCTTCGAAATGAGAGAGAGATGCTTAGGAAGGCAGGAATAGTGGAAGCTGTTATATTGTCAATGTTTGATTATGTTCACGATGACACTCTTCTAAGGAGTATTCTTGAGCACTGGAATCCAAAGACTAACACTTGTTATCTATTTGATGATGATGTTTTTCCTAGTCTATGGGACATGAAAAATATCTGTGGTCTCCTGATATTGGGAGCACGATATGATGAGTATGTTCCTGATGATAAAACGCTTTTCGGGGAGACTGCGTATGGTAAATTTCGTCATTCCTCTTCTCTTAAGAAAATCTTTCACCATTATTATGACCTGCTCTGCCGTCATTCTGGGACAGTGTCCATTCCTCTTTGGATATTACGATTTGTCGATACTGGTTCTGCTCTTGAGACTGATTTTCCTTCACCTTGTGACCCTTTCGGAATCGGTTCAGAAAATATTTTGATACAAGATTTTGATCCACCATCTAGGCCTACTATCGCTGCTGAGGATATAGATAGGGAGACATTTCTTACTGCATTCTTGTTTTGTTGGTTGTGCTATTTTGTTGTCCCTTATAAGCACTCCAATTGTATTAGGCCAGAAACTTTTGTTATAGAAAATAAATTAGCACGAGGAATTCGGGTATCTTTGGCACCGGCAGCATTGCCAAACTTATTTAGATCTTTAAGAGGAGCATGTACTGCTGATCTTCCTGGTGTGAAGGGCATTTTGATTCCTACTCATTATTTATTTGGCTGGTTTAACCTACAGTTTCAAGGGTTATATAATACTATCGTTTATGAAAACATGAAGTCTAGATTGCCACACTTGATATATATTGCTGGGGCTTATCCGATTCATTTCAGAGATTTTGATGCACACTTAATCTTTCGCAAGATTGATGTCCTCAGCCATTGTCAATCTATCTTTTCTAACAAGAAGGGACTTTTTAGCGAACAAATGGAATGTCAGGACAGTGATTTCGAAACTATGACAAGAGATAGTTTGACTTCCTTGTAATTTCTTGTAAGTATTCGTGTCGGTTGGTTGCCGTTTAGGAGTGGAAATGATGCATCTTTTGAGGTATATAATCCTCATAGATGTGCTCGCCAGTTTGGATATGATCAGGTTATTCCTCATGGTGTTCTGGATTTCGAGAAGTTATCGGGTGATTTGCTTACAATCACCGAATGTTGGCAGACATTACTTCAGCAAAAGACGGGTTCTTTTTATGCTATCCCGGCTCATAATCGACCCCCTAAGTGTAGTTTCGAGTATTTGAGATGGCATTCTATGCATATGAGGGCACTCCTTGGTTATAAGATTCCTGATGTGTACACTCCCACTAAAAGATCTCTCTCAAAGAGGCTTCTTAAGAGGCCTTTAAGTGGCCATAAGTATGGCTTTGAATTCGATTTGTCTGAATCAACATCCACGAAGCGGTTGAAAGTATCATGTTCGAGAGCTGTGCCCAGCAATTTGAATAAGGTAGAATCAGTTTGTTATTTGCATAATTTGTTATGTCCATAACTAATTCAACCTTCTTTCAGTCTACTGAGAGGCATATCTTCAATTCCGGTGATGGGAAATTGCCCTCCGACAATATTCCGTCACAGTCTGCCGTCAATGATAAACTTATCAACTCAGGTACATTTATCGCTTTTCTTTATCAATTTGACATTTCCTTACAAATCCCTCTTTGTTAAATGCAGTTGTCTAGCAGGCGGATGCCTCAGTACCAGATGATATTTTTGGTGCGGAGAGTCCTTCGAACACTCTTGATCTTGCAAAACCAAGTATTGTCTCTAGTGACTCATCAGAAGATGTAATTGGAGCCTTAAAAGGAAGTATGTGCGTTAAGATTGTGCAAACGTATCGTCCTCTCTTTCTATTAACATTTTGAGCTTGTCATAGTCGTTCATGCGCCAAAGGAGCTTATAAAGAAACCCACTTTCTGTGCTGACCCAGCGATTCTTCCAATTGGTTCAGATATAGGTGAACTGTATATTTACTATTTTGAGTTGCCATAATGATATGTACTTTGACTGCACATAGTGAAAATTTTTTAAACAAGGCTGGATCCTTTTTATTATTACTCCATCTTCTTTTCTGACAATAATTTTCATGATTCATGACTGATCACTACATTAGCGACAAATTCAAAGTCCATACCAAGTATTCTAGAGATCATTGTAGGGGGCGCCAGTCTTCTAGATGAGGGTAATCTCCTCTCCCATTTAGTAGGATGCTAGAAATGATAATGCATTCCTTTGCACTTTTCTTAATTTGGTATAACAAATTTTGGTCTTTTGTCAGGAGTTCAAAATGTCACTGCACGGAACGAGGACCCTGCAGGAGATGGTAACCAATGTTGATGTATGTGTCATTAATTCCTCCTTAGCTTGTCGTAATAATACATTTCGGATTATGCTTCAGTATCAACTCCAGTCCTATCAACAGATTCTGATGAGCTTCCTAACGAGATTGAGATTTTCCCAGAGATTGGTATGTCTTTATTTCTCGTGTTCTTGTGTGGAATTTCACATGCTCTATTCATAATTATTTTAGAGTCCACGATGTGTGCCCGAGAGTTCGTTACGGAGGGTGCAGGTCCTCCAGGCGACGGTAGGCTTCTTTCTGTTTTACTTTGTTTAGTATAGTTTGATATCATTAAATCATTTCAGGAGGGGCAAGCGTTCAGGGTTGTGCCCAAGATTTTATCCCAAAGAGGACAAATCCCCCAGCTACCGATAATCCTTTGTTCTCCTCCTTTTGTATATATACGGTGTGACATCTCGTTGTGCTGCATAAAACAGGAGGTAGTCCAGGACATGCACCAAGTACCCAGGAAATATTAGTAGGAGATAAAAGCAGCTTTGCTGATGGTAACTCATTCTATCCCCTCCCCCCTTTTGATCCAGTATCTCTACTTTCTTACATTAAAATAGCAATGGCTCCAGGATTTGTACCCGGCTCCTCACAGCAGATCCACACCGTTATTGACTCCCAAGTTCCAGAGGCAATTCACCCTTCGTTCGAACGACTCAGTTCTTAATATCGGATTATTTGAAGATATTCCATACCAAGGACACATTTCCTTCAGTAGTAGAATTTTCAGCTTTATCAGATAACATTTCACGTGCTTTGGTTGGTCTTAGAGTATCGCTGGATACTTGGGACAATTTGAGTGGACAGATCTTGCCTATTTTAAAACAAATTGAGTCTATAGAAGGATTGGATGCTTCAGAGATTGATTCCCAGATGCGCAAAGAGGAGGTAGTGTTACAAGATTTACGCTCTTTGCCAGATGCATTGACTAAAAGAAAAAATAACTCCATAGCATTTTGTGAATCTACCAAAGCCAAGATAACACAAGCTGATGCACAGATAAAGCGGATTGAGGAGGAGAGGTCGAAGCTTTTATGAAGTTTGCATGAACAGGAAGATAGCTTGAGAAATACTGAAGATACCCATGAGTTAAATTCAGAATTTATTGAAAAAACTAAAGCTCAACTAAATTCTCTGATTGAACGCAGAAGGCTCGCCTCTTCCATAGAAGAACAGAAGCTTGCTCTCAAAGAGATCATTAAAAAGTTCTAATATTTCCCCCTTTTGCATTGTGTATCTGGACTTGTGTTATCATTCCTTTCTTCATTATTTGTATTGACTCCAGATTGTAATCCCTTTAACTGAGTAATTTTGTTTTGACTTAAGAAAGTGTTGATTGTTACTTTATTAATCTCTTGTAAACCCATGGTAATAGATGATTTTTTAGCAGACTTACTTAAATTATTGTCCAGCAGGGTTGCATATATGGTATTGAGGGATAAAATTATCTGGTGCGATTCCATTTAACACGATGTTCGCTTTGCTTTTTTTTGTTTTGACTTTTCTGCTCCTCTGGATTTTGTAGGATTCAAGAAGCCAGCCAAATGAAAAGTATTAAGGGTCATCTGTATAGATAGTTCTTCAACAGATTGCGCGGCAACAACACCAACAAGTTTACAAGGCTCAGCAAGACTTGATAGGTACTTGAGCTTTGTCAATTTCAAAAATTTTTTATTTATTTTATGTGTTCTCTTCCTATTTAAAACAAATTCTATTGCTTTCTCTTGAAATGAACATGGAAGTTCCTTTATGTAACTGTTTGATTTTGATAAATGTTTTTGGCCAACTGGATTGTTGAATTTTTTGCAAAACAACTTCATGATCATCTGACAGCATTTGAAATTCTGAAATATAACTTGTCTTCAGAACATCAACCCCATCTTCACCATACGTGAATGCGGGTATCCACTCCTGGAAGTCGCATTCGTCTTCCTTTCAATTCTCACTGGCCCGGGAAGACATTTGTGTCATATTGACCAAACCATTTTTAGCTCCGGTGTTAGTCATAAAAGAGAGACAATCCTTCAAGAATGGCTGGGAAAAAGGGTAAGATTAATCTCAGACGTTAGAGTACTTAAAGAATTTGAAATCATCCTATTCAAAAGAGCAGTTGTTGATTCCCCATTGCGGCATATAACTTTCTCAGTCTCCCTTTGCAATTTCCTTGGACCTCTGCCAGCATCACTCATCCTGGTAAAACGAATATGAGCATCTTTGGATTCCTTTTCATAGTGTTCATTATTCTTATTGTGACTTATGCTGAGATGATGATTGCATTTTGTGATTTTCAGCCTTGCAATGAGGATTGTTGTTGGTGATAGAGAGCATCCTTGACTGCTGGTCCCTTGGCTTTTGCGGTATCCTGTTTCTCCACAAAGTTGGGAATAACCAAATTAGTTTCTTGGGTTCATGTTGATTGCAGCATATGCTTCCTTTGTGTGAACCGAGACGACCGGATTTTAAACATGTCCACGTTTTGTTTGTAAGATATATGGGATTGTGGGATTGCAAAGTTAAATACTAGTATGTGTGATTTGATGGTAAAATGATGCCCCATATATGTAACTGGAATGTTTGTTTTTTATGTAAGATCCATTTTTTTTGCCTGATTTGCAGCAACACCCTTGCTTAGCATTTTTGATAATGGGTAAAATTGTGTTGCAAGTTCAGCAAGTTTTTATAAAAACTCGATTCTCGTTTGCTCAAGTTTGGACACAACAACCCCTTTTTAGCAAGTTTACATGCCAGGAACTGAAGATGCCTTCTCTCAAAGAACACGTAATTTGTTGGTAGCAATTCGAAGAATATCATGAAAATTTGCTAACTGGAAATCAACTGCATGAAATTAGTAATGGAATGCAATAGTACATAGGAAAGCTATTTTTTTATTTATTGGAGAACATTGAAGGAATCTCAACAGGAGGAATTGGAGAGGCTACACGCCTAAAATTGAATCCCCACCAAAGTGCATGCCTTTCTATTCAAGTGCAAACCAGCTGCTTTCTATTAATTTTTGTTCTAAGGTTGATTTTGTGGACTAATGGTGATCATAGCAGCGAAAATGGCTGAAACAGCAATCAGAGAAAGAAAGAGTTGAACACAGCTGGAGCCCAGTAAACTTAGTTCAGCAAAGTACCCAGCTAGGCTGAAACATGTTAAGAATGTCTTGATGGTTGAATTCCCATTCCATATCTCTTCACATCTCAAAGCAATAAATATTGCGGGAGTCTCAAAGGACTGCAGATTTTTTTTTTTTGATGCCTTCAACCATAGTTGCAAACACAATGTTATATTGAGGAACTACGCCCCGATGACAAGCATCGACGTACGTATTTCCCAAATGATATTTCATGGTACTGCAACTTATTATCATTGTTATTATTATTATTATTATTGTTTTGTTTTTTTTTGTTTTTTTTGTTGTTTTTTTTTACCTTGTTATCTTTGATTTTGTCATCTGATTATGATGAATGCTCGTGTGAGGAGCTTACAGTTTTTAGCAAACTGTCAACTATGAACGGACTTGACATTTTTGATCCTACTGCCGTTTGATTAGGATCAACTTGGTTGCTCGTGTAAGGAGCGTACAGTTTTTAGCAAACTTCCAACTGTAAACAGACTTAATATTTTTGATCCTACTGCCATTTGATTAGGATCAACCTCTTCTCCTCTTTCCTTTAAGCATGATATCTCTTTAAGAATCGACCATTAATAGGCGGTATCGGATGTTCCCCATCTTGATCTATCAATTGGTAGGCTCCCCCTTCATAAACTTTTCTTATCACATAAGGCCCTTCCCAATTTGGATTGAATTTGCCTTTTGCTATCTTGTTGGATATAATAGGTCATCTTAATACTAAGACGAGATCTCCTTTCTTGAAAGTGCATTCTCTGGTCAGCTTGTCATACGCCGTTGTCATTTGCGCTCAATATAGTTCCAAATTTTGCTATGCAATCAGCCTTTGCTCATCGAGGGTGTCCAACTCATCAAGACTTAATTGGACGTTTTCATCTATTGTCATGCCACATTGTACAGCCATTCTCAATGAAGGTATTCCCACCTCGAGTTGGAGAACTGCTTCAACACCGAAGACCAGAGAGTAAGATGTCGATTGGGTCGGTGTACAATACGTAGTTCGGTAAGCCCACAATGCTTCCACCAACTTTTGATGCCATTCTTTCTTATTCTTGGAAACATTCTTTTTGATCAACTTGAACAAAGTTTTGTTGAATGCTTCAGCAAAACCGTTTGCTCTAGGATTATATATTGAAGAATACCGCCAATCAATTTTGTGACGCTCAGCAAATTTGTATATCGAGGCATTCTTGAAAGCCAAACCATTGTCAGTTATGATCCTTCTGGGAGTCCCAAATCGACTTAGTATATTCTTGTGAAAGAAATTAACAACATTGTTGGCTTTGACTTCTCTTAATGTAATAGCTTCTGCCCATTTGGAAAAGTAGTCTATTGCTGCAAGTATGAAGTGGTGCCCCAGAGAAGAAGGAGGTTCTATTGGCCCGACTATGTCTGTCCCCCACATTTCAAATGGCCATGATGAAATTTTCGGAGAAGAGGATTAGGGTGTTTATGAATTAAGTCCCCGTGTACTTGACATAAATGGCAACTTTTCGCATAATTTATATAGTCTCGTACCATGCTTGGCCAATAATACCCTAGCCTCTTGATCTTAAGATACATTTTGGGTCCGGATTGATGAGCACTGCAAAGCCCGGAATGGATTTCATGTAAGACATGAGTAATCTCGTCCATAGCAATGCACCTGAGCTAGAGTTGTTCATATGACTGGCGATACAGGGTATCATTTACAAATGTATACTGAAGAGCTCGCTTCTTTAATTGTGTTCTTTGGGATTTGTCTTCGGGTAAGATACCACTTTTGAAATAATTGACAAATGGTTCCCTCCAGTCATGTTCTTGTGTAAGGGAAGTCGTCATAGCATTAGGTATTTCTTCCTCGTAAACGACATCATTTTCGATAGGTGCGATTAGCTTTCTATCTCCAATTGTGATGTTGATATGTCCAATGGATGGTCCAGCCAATTCCTTAGCAAATTTTGCTAATGCTTCCGCTCTACCATTTGCAGCTCTGGTCACGCAAGCTAAAGTGATATGTGGCATCTTCTACATGAGTTCCATAGCCTTTGTGTAATATTTGCACAGTTCCATTTTCTTGACCTTATATTTGCCTGTCATTTGCCGGATAACAAATTGAGAATCTCCGTATACATGCAATCTTTTGATGTTCATTTCTATAGCAAGTTCGAGCCCGACAATTAGAGCTTCATATTAGACTTCATTATTGGTGTATGGACTAGTGAGAGCCAGGGAATAATGTAATATTCCTTTATCAGGAGTGATGAATACTAAGCTGATCCCTGATTTTACTTTTGGGATGTTTGGAGGAATGGCTGGCTGAATTGAAGATGCCCTGTCGAAATAAAGTTCCCAATATTCATCGTCAGCCTCAGCATTTAGTATCTCCTCATCTGGAAAATCATAATTTAAAGGAGAATCATCGGGGATAGGATGGGCTGCTAGGAAATCTGCTAGTACTTGCCCTTTTATTGCCTTTTGTGACACATATGTGATATCAAACTCTAGGAGAAGGACTGCCCATTTAGCCAGTCGCCCTATCAAAGTTGGCCTCGTCATTAAGTATCTCAAGGGATCAACTCTCGATATGAGGTGGACTTCGTGTTCGAGGAGATAGTGTCTTAGTTTCTTGATGGCAAATATCAAGGCCAAACATTGCTTTTCAATCGGGGAATATGAGTTTTCGGCTCCCACGAACATTCAACTAAGATAGTATAGGGCAATCTCTTTCCCTTCATCATTATTCTGAGCTAACAATATTCCCAAGGATGTTTCCAGTGCTGTGGTGTATAAAATCAGCGACTTTCCAGTGACAGGTGCCCCAAGGATTAGGACGTGAGAGATATTCTTTAATATTTTCTTTAGCATTTTGGCACATGTCATCCCAAACAAAAGGGGTATTTTTCTTTGTCAGTTTTGAAAAGGGATGAATTCGCCCGGATAAATGAAAGGGGTCCCCTTCAAGGGGGAGCGAAACCCTAAGCATGCGCAACTTAGAAAACTTGCATGGGCGGAATTAGGGTTTCCATATGATCGCATGTAGTATGTCTA
>JANTFE010023219.1:10187-23462 GCA_027562315.1 Costus pulverulentus | reverse complement strand
GAGGGGAGGTGCCCTTTACTTCCATAATGAAGCAAAGGCGCCAACATGACCCCATTATGCCCCTAGGCGCTTAATGGTTCATGTTTCTCCCCATTATACCCTTTTAGCTTTTTATCTCTTCATGAGAACTTGTTATTGGGCCTCATTGGATAATGAGCTTGCCCAAACTCCATTACATGGGTTGGTTAAGCACTTGGATCCAATCCAATGCAACCCTAATCCAAATGTGACCAACCATGGTCAAATACGGGTCAACCTGCCAAAAATGAAGTTTGGCTCCAATAACATTCTTCCATCTCATCATGCCCATTGGCGCTGATGAAATCTTCCAATTAGATCCGAGTTATCCAACTTGATCATAAGGCTTCCCGATCAATACGAGAACTCAAGTATCAAGGTGTGCGACCCTGTAGGTTCCTCTGACGCTGGCAGTGCTGACCAAAGGTCACCACAAGCAGTGAGTGGCACCTAGCAGTGCATCGCTGCTACCCAGGTCATTGGAATGGATATCGACATCGACATCCCCATCATCGCAACTAGGTACAGATGCATTACAGTCTCTTTGCCGAACTGATATCCGATTGGACAAGTGTGTCACCACTTGTTTTCACCCAATCACATGGCTATGACTAAATCAGGTTCTCACCTAGGTATGGCCATACACTTTCAGTCATAGAACCATAGAGGAGCTCCATGGATATCAAGCTTCCTTCAGGAAGGGGCAAATCCTTTGTCTGTCCATTGACCTTCTCATATGGGTCGTGACATGCTTAATGACAACCGTTATTACCCCCCAACTACGGCGAGGTGTTAGGTTGTATCAAAGCATATCCCTAACCATATAGAATGACCAATGACCTCAAGTCAAGGGATCAATGCATCTTCTGTCACTTGTGAGGATAACTCATGACACCAAGTCATAGCCTCACAGCGGGTCTTTCCGGTATATCTTCTAATGATATACCCATGTGTCTGCGTTAGCACCACGTGCCTAACCAGCCCACATACCAGTCTCACAAGTACCATAGCTGTCCCATATCCACTAAGGTACATCGACTAGGGACTATAGTTCGAGCACAGATCCAATCTGTCTCCAGGGACATTATCATGTAAGTACACAATCGCAGGTGTAGACAAACAATGATAACGACAATGCCAGAAAGATATATATTGATATCAGAGTCAAGTAGTACAAAGATGGACCAAAACTAGGTCCTAAGGCATATACACCAACAATCTCCCACTCGCACTAAGACCTAGAGGTTGAGCAACCTCAACCCCATATCTCTAGTATGACCATCATGCTTCTGCTGTGCCAAAGCCTTGGTTAGTGGGTCTGCTAGATTGCTCTTTGTGTCAACTCTACTAATCTTGACATTACCTCGATCAATGATCTCTCTGATCAGGTGAAATCTCTTGAGTATGTGTTTTAGATCTTTGATGAGACCGTGGTTCCTTAGCATGTGCAGTTTCCCATTGTTGTCATAGTAGAGCTCAATGGGATCCATTGCACTTGGAACTACGTGAAGTTCAGAAAAGAACTTCCTGATCCAAACTGCTTCATTTCCTGCCTCAGAAGCAACCACATACTCAGCCTCGGTTGTAGAATTAGCTATGGTGGATTGCTTGAAGCTCTTCGAGCATACAGCACCTCCAACCATCTTAAACAAATAGCTGGTCTGCGATCTAAAGTCGTCAGGGTCAGACTGGAACGATGCATCAGTATAGCCCTGCATACTGAGCTCTTCCTGTCCCCCGTAGACCATATAGAATAAATCCTTAGTCCTTTTTAGGGTACTCAAGGATATTCTTTACAGCCACCCAGTGCTGTAAACTAGGATTGGATTGGTATCGGCTGGTTTATGCTCACAGCATATGCCACATTTGGTCTAGTACACAACATTGCATACATGATCGATCCTACTGCCGAAGCATAAGGAATTCGACTCATGTCATCCCTCTCAGCCTGTGTTGTAGGACACTGGCTCTTTGAAAGAGTAAGGCCATTTCTCACTAGAAGGTATCCTTTCTTGGATTGCTCCATGTAGAACCTCTCCACTACCTTATCAATGTAGGTACTCTGACTCAGAGCCAGGAGCCTCTTGGATCTATCCCGGTAGATCCTTATGCCTAGAATATAGGCGGCCTCCCCTAAGTCTTTCATCTCAAAACACTTCCCTAACCATGTCTTCACAGCTTGAAGACTAGGGATGTCGTTTCTGATGAGCAGTATGTCATCGTCATACAAGACCAGAAAAGTCATCAAGCTCCCACTGAATTTTTTCTGTATACATAAGTGTCATCTTCACTTTTGATAAAGCCATAATCTCTCACAGCTTCATCAAACCGAAGATTCTGACTTCGAGATGCTTGCTTCAATCCATAAATGGATTTCTTTAGCCTGCAGACCTTATTAGCCTCTGCAGGAGGAATGAAGCCATCAGGTTGTGACATATACACATACTCAGTCAGCTTCCCGTTAAGGAACGCTATCTTCACATCCATCTGCCATATCTCATAGTCATGATATGCAGCTATAGCAAGCAGTATCCGAATGGATTTGATCATGGCAACTGGCGAGAAGGTTTCATCATAGTCCACCCCGTGAACTTGTTTAAAACCTTTTGCCACTAGTACACCTTTATAGGTAACTATATTGCCATCCATGTCTATCTTCTTCTTGAAGACCCATTTACATCCTATGGGTTTTACCCCATCAGGCAGCTCAACCAAATCCCAGACTTAGTTAGCCGACATGGAATCCATCTCAGATCTCATGGCCTGGAGCCATCTCTCGTAGTCCGATCCACTGACCGCCTCATCATAAGTCCTAGGTTCATCTTCAATGATGAAGATCCCGTCGTGTTGAGTCGGTAGTGACCCATACCTCTCAGGTGTACGACGAATCCTCCCAGACCTACATGGGGCCTGTGTCTGAGCCTTAGGTTGCCTAGCAACCGGTGTAGGTGGCTCAGGTTCCATCTCTATGTCTTGTGGTTGCACTTGGACCTCGTCCAAGTCAAACTTCCTCCCACTAACTTCTTTCATGAGAAATTCTTTCTCTAGAAAGACCGCACCCCGAGCAACAAAAACTTTGTTCTCGGTGGGAACATAGAAGTAGTAACCCTTAGTCTCCTTAGGGTACCCCACAAACATACACTTATCAGATCTAGGTTCTAGCTTGCTAGAATCCTGACGTTTGACACAAGCCTCACATCCCTAGATCCTGATAAAAGTGAGATTAGGGCGTCTCCCACTCCATACCTCGTATGGAATCTTTGAGACACTCTTCGATGGAACATTATTCAGTATTAGTTAAGCTTTCTCAAGTGCATGTCCCCAGAATGAGGGAGGTAGAGTTGCATGACACATCATAGACCGAACTATGTCCAACAAGGTTCGATTTCTCCTTTCAGATACACTATTCTACTAAGGTGCTCTAGGAGGAGTGAGTTGGGATAGGATCCCACACTTACTCAGATAGTCAAAGAACTCACTGCTCAGGTGCTCTCCATCACGATCAGATCGAAGATCCTTAAAGGATCTACCAAGCTGGTTCTCTACTTCATGTCTGAACATGTAGACATAACCATATCTACTGAAGTCATCAGTAAATGTGATGAAGTAGTTATACCCTCCTTTGGCTTGTTTATTGAATAGCCCACACACATCACTATGTATGAGATCTAATAAACCTCCTGCCCTCTCACCAGTCTTGGTGAAGGGCGCCTTTGTCATGTTCCCTAATAAACAAGTCTCCCATGTATCAAGTTCCTCCAAGGAACTCAAATCTAATAACCCATTTGCATGGAGTTGTCGAATGCGAATCTTGTTTATATGGGCTAATCGACAATGCCGTAGGAAAGCACCAACTGAAGTCCAAGACATGCAGACCATTGCACAAAGTACCCTTCCCATAAAACATGTTTGCAAAAGAAAAAGAACATAAGTTCTCTTTCATTTCAAACTTAAATCCTTTCTTTGCCAAGCAAGGAGTGGATACAATGTTTTGATAAGGGAAGGTACATAATAGCAATTGTCTAGCTTTAACTGAAGTCCAGAAGGCAGGAAGAGAAACTCCTACAGCAACAGCAGCAACTTGTGCCCTGTTACCTATCCGTAGGTTAATCTCTCTAGGCCTTACCGATCTACTCTTTTTTAGCTCTTGCATATTTGTACAAATATGAGCTCCACATGCGGTATCCAATACCCATGTCATAGGAGTAGAAATGTTGACTTCAGTAACATAAATACTTGAGCATGAAGATAAGGCCTTGCCTTTCTTCTCCTCATTCTGAAGTTACACCATGTCCTTCAACATCTGAGGTGGCCCTCCACATGAATAGCAGCTATTATTCCTGATCACATCCATCTTTAATTTTAGTTCCTTGGTCAAGCCTTTCGGTTCAACACACTAAATATCAACTTTAGCAGGATTGAGCTCAACCAATTTATCAAAGAGCTGCCTTAGATTAGAAACAATCTCAAAGGCATTCTTCTATTCATATCACCCTCTAAATTCAGGTGACATGTTGGTTAGCAACATCCAAAGTATCAACCTGATGCTTATCATAAGCATCCCTCTCAGCCGTTGAGGCTGAGCATGGAAGTGGCTCAGGAATAAGACGCTCAAGGACATAAAGCTTCCTTTCGAGCTTGAGCATGATTCTCAAGTTCATATACCAATCCATTAAGTTGGATCCAACCAACTTATCCCTTTCCAGGGTAGATCGCAGTGACCAATTGCTATTGTTCATAGCCATTGTCCTAGGGCATATACACCAACAATTTCATCATAGTCCACCCTGTAGATTTGTCTAAATCCTTTAGCCACTAGTCTACCCTTATAGGTAACTATGTTGCCATCCATGTCAGTCTTCCTCTTGAAGACCCATTTACAGCCTATGGGTTTTACCCCATCAGGCATCTCAACGAAATCCCAGACTTGGTTAGCCAACTTGGAATTAATCTCAGATCGCATGGCCTTAAGCCATCTCTCGGAGTCTGGTCTACTGACCGCCTCATCATATGTCTTTGGGTTAATCCTGAATGATGAAAATCCCATCGTGTTGGGTCGGTAGTGACCCATACCTCTCAGGTGCAAGACAAATCCTCCCAGACCTATGTGGGACCTGTGTCTTAGCCTCTAGTTGCCCAGCAACTGGTGCAGGTGGCCCAGGTTCCATCTCAGTGTCTATTGTGATCCGAAAGGACACACTTATTAATACAAGTAGGTAGACTTATTTCAGGTGTCGCGGCCAAAACCTAAGTGTTGGCATACAAGGCTATTGTCACTCCCTGACACGGGTCCAAAAACTTGTTGTCCCTAGACTTGTAGTGTCAACAAGTGCACGGATACTCGAAGTAATAAAGAAAAGTATCGATCCCACAGAGACCTATGTTGTCGAGTACCGAATAATCGATTTCTTACTATCTAGGTTGATTGAAACAGTGTAAATTAGCAATCAGAAACTAGAATGGAAATATTAGAGAGAAAAGTTGGGACTAGAGTTTCACACTTAAATTACAAACATCAAAATGAATATCATACATGAGTCATTGAACTTTACATGCTCAATATTTCACAACCATATTATCTCACACAGAAGTCACGGATCTTCTCACACTTATCATACAAACATACTAACAACTTCATACATTAGTCATTAATGTTTACATGCTCAAAACATAAAACCACAACTCATTATCTTATTTAAACCATCCACATAAACTTGTACCCCAAAGCTAACCTGTAAAGAGGTTAGAATGCAAGGATTGAGCAAGAATGCTCAGCAAGTAATTAAGATGCCAAAAAGGAGAAGTATTCATAATAGATCTCCACATGGTTCCATAAGTAATATCAAATGAAAACATAATAGTGACATAATAAGCAATAGTGACATGGTAAGCAACAATAGTGACACGATAAACATAATACCATGGTAAGCATATCACAAGATAGCAATCCAAAGAAGCATATACTTACATGGTAAGCAGAAAGATCACAAAGATAAATCAACCCAAAGATACATATCATACACAGCATAGTGAGCATAGTGGGAAATCACAAATAACATAAATGTTCCACGTCTGGAAGCATATTCCACCCTCGTCAAGGTGAAACTCAAACATATGCCGGCTGGAGCTGTCATGGCTCCCCATATCAGAGATAGTGGGATTCAAGAGGTGGCTCCCATGGATTCAAGAGGTGGCCCCCATTATTACTAATGTGGCACTTTGTTCGACAACTATCAACCTCTTCCTATTTCTGGGCTCATAGTCTTTTCCCTTTCGGGCTAATAATCAGAGATAGTGGGATTCAAGAGGGGGCTCCCATAGATTCAAGAGGTGGCCCCCATTATTGCTAATGCGGCACTTTATTCCATGTAGCACTTTGTTCCACAACTATCAATCTCTTCCCATTTTTGGGCTCATAATGTTATTCCCACTAGCATTCATACATTAACAAATGGAAACATACCAAAATGGGTTTATTGATATATCTATCAAACCCTCAAAGATTTGAACCTTAAAGTTCATACATGAGATACATGTTGCTGATATAATCATTTCCAAATGGAAGAGACATAAGTATCAATAAGCTCCACATAGAAGACCATATATGGAAGATACACATAGGAATTGTCATGTAACCCAAAATCAGAAAGTTACAGCTTGTTTACCACGAGCATTACATTCTTCATAAGATACCATTTGGTATGATATTTGTGTCAAAATAAGGTTTTCGAATCTATTTTTCAGAAAAACAAATTTGACATAAAATGGAGCTCAATACATGAAGTTATGAGCTTTGAAGTAGCAAGAGGTCAGAATCAGGTCAATGATATTTCCAGATTTAAAGGGTTAAGTTCAAAAATCTAGTATAATTTTATTTCGGATCTAAATCTTGCAAATAAAGGCTCCAGGTGTAGATTAATCAGTATACTTGATATTCAAATGAAACTTTGGTAGCACTACTAACACAAAATCTGGACATATAGCTCACTCACTAGATAAAGGTCCAAAGAGCAAAAGCAGATTTTCTGGGTCAGATTGGGCTGAGGAAACAAGGTCGATAACCACTCCTAAAATACTCAATAGCTGACCCAAAAGAAATATAATTAAGTCTATTTTACAATGAATCTGATTTTATACGATTTGGATAATAGAGTCAAAGGTTATGAGCATTTGAATGAAAAAAGGTCAAATTTACTTTACATACAGATTCATAGTTATTAACATAACATTGATCATTCTTCCAAGGGTCGAATTTACCAAAAATCATAGAAATCAGAGCAACTTGAATTCACAAAGGAAGAAAAGATGAGTTCTCAAAAATTTAAAGCAATAGGCAAAATATTACCAAAGAAAGAAGAACTTGCCTAAGAAGTTTACTCTCCACTTCTTTTCTCCCCTTTTCTTTCCTTTCTCCTTCCCTTTCCATAGGGTTCGTTTTTTCTCAGCATATGCACGACCAAAAGGGTGAAAATCCTCATTTAGTTTTCATATTTATCTATTTATGCTTGAAGGGATGAGGTGGAGGCATATGGTAAACTCAAGTACCATAAGGTGGCAAGGTGCCAACCCTTTTGCCCTTTGTTTTTAGCTCAATTTTCCCTTATGCCCTTTTGTGTTTTTAATTGAATTTCTCCTAATATCACAAATATATTTATTCACCTCTTACTCTCTCCCTAACTTCGCAAATCCTCTTTCATTTTCAACACTTAGTACCCAAGTTCTTCCATATGGTGAAGCACTACAATAAAAAGATCATATTACATACCATTAACCACAAAAAAGTACAAATGGCAATTTTTTTTATTTTTCCTTTAATTTTGAGGGTATTATATTTCCTCCTCCCTTAAAAAAAACTTTAGTCCTCTAAAGTTGTCATACCTTGAGTAACAAAAAGATGTGGGTGAACTTTTCTCATTTCTTCCTCTAACTCCCATGTTGGTTCTTCAAAAGCATGATGTTGCCAAATAACTTTCACTAATGGTATTACTCGATTCCTTAAGATCTTCTCTTTTCGATCCACAATCTTTATTGGCCTTTCTAGGTAGGATAAGTCTTGATCAATCTGAATGGGCTCATAATCAAGTATGTGAGATGGATCATGATGGTACTTTCTCAACATGGAAACATGAAATACATTATAAACCGTGGCTAGGGATGGTGGTAAAACAATCCTATAAGCAAGAAAACCAATCTTTTCCAGAATTTCAAAAGGGCCAATGAATCTTGGACGTAATTTGCCTTTTTTTCCAAATCGTATTACACCCCTAGAAGCAGAAATCTTTAAGAACACATGATCTCCAACTTGAAATTCTATGTCCTTTCTTCGCTGATCGACATAACTCTTTTAGTGACTTTGTGAAACTTTTAATTTGTCTTTTATCACATGTATCTTATCTGTTGTTACTTGCACTTTGTCAGGGTTTAAGATCTTTCTATAACCAACCTCTTCCCAGCATAAAGGTGTTCTACACTTACTTCCATATAAAGCTTCATATGGTGCCATTTGAATACTTGAGTGATAAATGTTATCATAGGTGAATCCAATGAGAGCAAGATCATTATGCCATTCACCTTTTCACTCCATAACATAAGCCCTAAGCAAGTCTTCAAGGTGATATGAAGAAAGCCATAACAGTCTATAGTAGCATGATATGAAGAAAGCCAATCCATATCAAGGATAATATCATAATCTTGAACATTTAAAAGGATCAGATTTGCTGGAAATTCATATTCTCCCATTGGGATTAAACAGGAAGGATAAACAAGATCTGTAGTCAAAGACTCACCAACTGGTGTTGAGACACTCAACAACTAATCAAGTTGTTTAGGCTCTTTTCCCAAGTGAGATGCAAAATGAGGGGAAACAAATGATAGATTTGAGCCAGGATCAAATAAAACCTTAGCAACTTTATTAGGAAAAGGAATAATACCTTCAACTACTGACTTTGAAGCCTTAGCATCTGGTTTAGCAATGGCATACACTTTAGCATGGGCTACTGGCTTTGTGGATGGTAAATCTTTCATTCTATTTAGTGAATAGTCTCTTGCTAGATGTCCATGCTTACCACAGGCAAAACATGCACCAGTAATTCTATAGCATTGTTTAGTCTCATGTTTCCTTCCACAATTCAGGGAATAGTCTCTTGCTATATGTCTCATTGTTTTGTGGGGGTCCAGTCATGTTCCTTATAGCTGGTCTAAATTTCTTATGACTAGCACCAACTTCATTTACTCTATTTCTCTTGTTATCCATTTCTCTTGCTTTGCCCTTCTTATTTCTCATATCATGCATCTCTTCAACATCTTGTTCAACAATTGATGCTCGATCCACTAAGTCATCATAATTTCTAAGTTTTAAAGCTGAAATCCTTGTTCTTATACTTGGTCTCAAACCTCTTTCAAACCTCTTAGTTTTCTTTATCTCAGTATCAACCATGTGTGGGGCAAACCTTGATAACTCTATGAACTTAGCATCATATTATGCCACAAAACGATTTCCTTGGATTAGCTGTAAGAATTCCATTTCCTTTTGATCTCTAATGTTTTCTGGAAAGTACTTTTCATAGAATTTCTCACTAAAAGAATTCCAAGTGATAGGTTCCTCCCTTGATTCAGATACTCTTTTGACCATTCTCCACCAATGCTCTACTTCTCCTTCAAATATAAATGTTGCTAGTAATACCTTTTGACTATCTGAGTAGCTAGTCACTGAAAATAATTTCTCCATTTGCATAATACACTTTTTCTGCCATATTTGGATTTGGATCACCACAAAATGAGGGAGGATTCAACTTCTTGAACTTCTCTAGTCCCATAAGATCACTATTTTGTTGACTTGAGGCAACAGAATTATTTTGATGATCACCACTCGCCATTTGTTGTCACATCAAACTAGACATCGTCTCTAAAGCTCTTATAACACGAGCCATTTGATTTGGAGAATCCCTAAGAGATTGTGATGACCTTGTCATCTTGCTTACCTAAACAATCATCAAAATAAACAATGTTAATCACTAAGTGTCACCATGATCAAATCATAGATCCCTAGAAAATCCAAAGAAACTTGCTCTGAAACCATAATTGTTAGACCCGTAGAGGATGGTAATTTAATTATATAAAATTTTTGACAATATGTGTCTAGGATCAAAACATGACAACCTGAACAACATAACTTATAAAATTTACTTTCCATCATCTAGGAGGTAAGAAACAATTCAAATAGTCATTCAAAATTTCTCATTCTATTAATCAAAATCTTTTTACATCATAAAAACCATACATCCTATTTCAAAACCATAGTATTTATTCAATATAACTCACACTTAAATTACAAACATCAAAATGAATATCATACATGAGTCATTGAACTTTACATGCTCAATATTTCACAACCATGTTATTTCACACACAAGTCATGGATCTTCTCACACTTCTCACAGTTATCATACAAACATACTAACAACTTCATACATTAGTCATTAATGTTTACATGCTCAAAACATAAAACCACAACTCATTATCTTCTTTAAACTGTCCACATAAACTTGTACCCCAAAGCTAACGTGTAAAGAGGTTAGAATGCAAGGATTGAGCAAGAATACTCAGCAAGTAATTAAGATGCCAAAAAGGAGAAGTATTCATAATATATCTCCACATGGTTCCATAAGTATTATCAAATGGAAACATAATAGTGACATAATAAGCAATAGTGACATGATAAGCAGCAATAGTGACATGATAAACATAATACCATGGTAAGCATATCAAAAGATAGCAATCCAAAGAGGCATATACTTACATGGTAAGTAGAAAGATCACAAAGATAAATCAACCCAAAGATACATATCATACACAGCATCGTGAGCATAGTGGGAAATCACAAATAACATAAATGTTCCATGTCTGGAAGCATATTCCACCCTCGTCAAGGTGAAACTCAAACATATGCCGGCTGGAGCTATCATGGCTTCCCATATCAGAGATAGTATGATTCAAGAGGTGGCTCCCATGGATTCAAGAGGCGGCCCGCATTATTGCTAATGTGGCACTTTGTTCCATGTAGCACTTTGATCCACAACTATCAATCTCATCCCATTTCTAGGCTCATAGTCTTTTCCCTTCCGGGCTAATAATTAGAGATAGTGGGATTCAAGAGGTGGCTGCCATAGATTCAAGAGGTGGCCCCCATTATTGCTAATGTGGCACTTTATTCCACAACTATCAATCTCTTCTCATTTCTGGGCTCATAATGTTATTCCCACTAGCATTCATACATTAACAAATGGAAACATACCAAAATTGGGTTTATTGATATATGTATCAAACCCTCAAATATGTGAACCTTCAAGTTCATACATTAGATACATGTTGCTGATATACTCATTTCCAAATGGAAGAGACATAAGTATCAATAAGCTCCACATAGAAGACCATATATGGAAGATACACATAGGAATGGTCATGTAACCCAAAATCAGAAACTTAGAGCTTGTTACCATGAGCATTACATTCTTCATAAGATACCATTTGGTATGATATTGATGTCAAAACAAAGCTTTTCGAATCTAGTTTTCAGAAAAACAAATTTGACTTAAAATTGAGCTCAATACATGAAGTTATGAGCTTTGAAGTAGCAAGAGGTCAGAATCAAGACAATGATATTTCCAGATTTAAAGGGTTAAGTTCAAAAATCCAGTATAATTTCATTTCGGATCCAAATAATGCAAATAAAGGCTCCATGTGTAGGTTAATCAGTGTACTTGATATACAAATGAAACTTTGGTAGCACTACTAACACAAAATCTGGACATATAGCTCACTCACTAGATAAAGGTCCAAAGAGCAAAAGCAAATTTTCGGGGTCAGATTGGGCTGAGGAAACAAGGTCGATAACCACTTCTAAAGTACTCAATAGCAGACCCAAAAGAAAGATAATTAAGTCTTCTTTACAATGAATCTGATTTTATACGATTTCGATAATAGAGTCAAAGGTTATGAGCATTTGAATGAAAAACGGTCAGATTTACTTTACATACGGATTCATAGTTATTAACACATTGATCATTCTTCCAACGGTCGAATTTACCAAAAATCATAGAAATCAAAGGCAACTTGAATTCACATAGGAAGAAAAGATGAGTTCTCAAAAATTTAAAGTAATAGGCAAAATATTACCAAAGAAAAAAGAAGAACTTGCCTAAGAAGTTTAATCTCCACTTCTTTTCTCCCCTTTTCTTTCCTATCTCCTTCCCTTTCCTTAGGGTTCCTTTTTTTGCAGCTTAGGCACGACCAAAAGGGTGAAAGTCCTTATTTAGTTTTCATATTTATCTATTTATGCATGAAGGGATGAGGTGGAGGCATATGGTAAACTCAAGTACCATAAGGTGGCAAGGTGCTAACCCTTTTGCCCTTTGTTTTTAGCTCAATTTTCCCTTATGCCCTTTTGTGTTTTTAATTCAATTTCTCGTAATATCACAAATATATTTCTTCACCTCTTACTCTCCCCCTAACTTCGCAAATCCTCTTTCATTTTCAACACTTAGTACCCAAGTTCTTCCATAAGGTGAAGCACTACAATAAAAAAAATCATATTACATACCACTAACCACAAAAAAGTACAAATGGCCATTTTTTTTCTTTTTCCTTTAATTTTGAGGGTATTATAGAGATAGCCTGTACACTTCACGGCAGCGAACCCTATGGCGGATGCGTGAAACTCGATTTCTCTCTGTGCGGTCGACGAAAATTAGGGCTTTCGGTCTCCTTCTCTTCCTCTCAGCAAAAACTCCCATTTTGCTTCTTACGACATCCTGTTTAATGGTCTGGATCGATCGCAATCATCTACGCAAAAATTAGGCTTAGCAGTTGATCGAGAAAATCGCGAATTGGGTTGTAATTACGGCCATAAAGGATTTTACGGTGGTGCCGTAATCTGGACAACAAACTCTCGGGTTGAAAACTTCCGGAATCACGGTACTGTGAAGTATTTTACGGCGGTACCATAATGTCAGCAATCCTTCAGGTGGAAAATTAACCTGAATTACGATGTCATAAATTCCTTTACAGTGGTACCATAAACATCATCTAGCCTATGTCCAAAAACGCCCCAAATTACGGCACTGTAAAGAGTTTCACGGTAGTGCTGTAATCTCGATTAACAATGGGTTATACATGTTGGACATGGAAAGTTCTGTACAACAAGTTGATAATAAGCATGTTGATGACAGCACCTTATTATGGCATAGTCGTCTAGGCCAT
>JANTFE010023218.1:41335-61400 GCA_027562315.1 Costus pulverulentus | reverse complement strand
AACAAACTGAATAACAACCATTGCCTTTATAAACATAAGAGTTTATACATGATACTGTTACAATCCCAAGGCCTCAAACATTAGCCTTAAGGGCATACCCCAACACAAACCTACGAACGTGCATTGGACATCGAGCAGGACCTCCGCGCAGCAACCCATCGTAGTGAGTTTGTCCGTCCTCGGCGTCCGCACAACGGTGGACCACCGCATTCCCACCATAGGACTGAACGCGGTGAACCGCGTCCGGACCCTCGTCCTGCGCCTAGATCTCATGGGTCCCCTCGGTGCCCAGCCCAAGTGGTTGTGCCTTCTCGTCCCACTTGGGAGCAAAAGGGCAAGGCCCCTGGCGTTGGGCGGACCGAGCGCATCCATTGCTATAATTGTTTATAGCCGGGCCACTATTCTAGGGACTGCCCAAAGAAGTCCACCACCGTGGACAAGACCCGTGTAGCCACTATTACCCATGAGCGCGAGGAGCGTGATGTAGAAGCTGAATGTTATATGAGTGGAGAGGAGTCGGGTCATCGCACACTTGCGGTTGTGAGGTGCACCCCTATCCAAACCCCGCCCTCCGAGGACTGGAGGTGCACGAGTATCTTCACAACTTACATTAAGTGCAACAGGCACTCATGTAAGATTGTCATCGATGGGGGTAGTAGTTTGAATGTGGTATCCCGAACTGCGATCACTCGCTTTGGCCTTCCCTTAGAGCCCCACCCTAAGCTCTACTCGATCGCGTGGGTTGACACGTTAAACCTCCCGGTTACCGATCATTGCCAAGTTCCCATCACATTTGGGGACTATCATGAGAAGGTGTGTGTTGTGTCCGCAGGTGCACGAATACTCGAAGTAATATTTAAGATATCGAACCATAGGGACTTCGCTGTTAAGTACTGACTAACTGAGTTTTCACTAGCTAAGCAAATCGAGGGTTGTGTAAATAGCAATCGAACTGTAATCGAAGTAAATCAGAATGAGAGAATCAGGACTAGGGGTTCATTCGTCTTAATATTAATGACTAAATATGATTAAAGATTCATCAATTTATCTTTGTTATGGTTAAGATATAATTCACTTGATAAACAAACTAACTCACTCTCGTGCAATTAGTTTACAAAGAACGATCCTCACTCTCGTGCAAGATCAATTCAATGCTAAATATAAGTGAATTTTGGCTAAAGAGATAAAGAATCACTCTCGTGCATTCTACCTCAATACTAAGATCTCAAGCAAAACTAAGCACTCTCACACCTTAGTTTCATAGGTTTTACTCAAGGCTTTCTAACAATCTAACATCTATCTCTAGCATGTTATCATGTCTGAAACAACAATAAATTCTAGGTCATAACATTAACAAGAAATAAGCTTCTAAAATCTATGGGTAAGAACACAACCAAGCTCTTGCGATGAGCTCTTACAATAAATTCTAGGGTTCCAAGTTCTATGATATCATCTTCTCAGTCCATAGCATAAAACTCTAAAACATGTTAATGCATGATGCTAAAAACGATTGAAGTCATAAATCACTTGAGTAAAATAACCATAGCAAAGATATATTGATGTGAGAAAAGTTATCTAGTCATTGAAATTTCAAGAGAATAACACCCCCATGTCCCAAGAGGAGTTTAAGCTAGCATGGTGAAGAAGTTACAATATTCCATGGTTTTAGAGAGTCAAAAAATCAAAGGAAGATAAGAGTTTAGAAAATACAGCACGGCTGTGAAATATTTCACAGCTGTATTTTGCAAGTTGAAACGATGAACAGTGTCGGCGCCTCTTCTTTCTTTGATTTCTCTTCCAATTGACCTCCTTTCGTTCTAAAACTCCTGGTATGTCGTCTCCTCCTCTACGCGATGCTTCAGTAAGAATTTCGCTGTCTGAGATGGTCTGGATTCGTTGCGATGGTGTAACCCTAGGCGGCAGTATGAATTGTGATTTATCTCTGTCGAGTGGATGAAAATTAGGGCTTTTTGTGTCGTCTTCTTCCTCTCATTGGTTGCCTCCTGATTGCTTCTTACAGCATCGAATTTAAGGGTCTGGATCACTCGCAATCGTCTCCGCAAAAATCGGGCATCGAAATTGACCTGGGAGTCGTGTTCAAAAACATAAATACGACAGTGTAATAGTTCACGGCCCTGCCGTAAAATCGGTTGAACTCTCTGGTCGGAAATGTCTGGAAAATATGTCCCGTGAAATAGTTTACGGCCTTGCCATAAAATCGATCAAGCGTTACGTTTTAAAAGTGCTAGGAAATACGACACCGTAATATGGTTCACGGCACTACCGTAAAATCGGCTGAACTCTCTTGTCGGAAACGTCTGGAAAATACTGCCAGTGAAATAGTTTACGGCAGTGCTGTAATTTCAGCAATGGTCTCTATTCCAAAAGTGCTCCAAAATACGGCCGTGTAATTCTTTACGGTGGTGCCATAAAATCCGAGAAGTTCTCTGTTTGGAAAATCACCAAAATACGGTCGTGCTCTCGATAATACGGTAGCCGCGAAAAATACGGTACCGTATTATTTTGGTCCTCAGCCTCGATTTGCATGAAATTTCTTGTGTGACCTCTTCTTGATGTTGAGAATTCTTCTATGTATTTGATTTTGCTCGGAAACACCATAAATGATGCCTTTTTGCCTGAAAATCAAGAAAAACCAAAATAGAAGTAGACTTTGTAATATTTGATGGATTCAGCAAAAGAAAAAGTAAAAGAGCCTCAATTTAGTATGAAAAAGTATTTAAAATGATACAAAATATACTATATATTTTGGTGTCATCAGTGTGGTGTGACGTGGCAGGGATGGATGTTGCCCACGTCCTTTTAGGGCGCCCCTGGCTCTATGATCAAGATGTGGTTCACTATGGCCGGTCGAACACCTATGTTTTTGACCACGGTGACCAGAAGATTTGTTTGATCCCAGCTCCACCCAAGGAACTGTGTGTGTCCACCTCCAAAGGTGTAGTTGTCTCTCCTGCGGCTACCCCGCCGGCACCCGCTCTTGTGTCCCTTATGCGCACCTCGGCGCTTATGTGCAAGGTCATAGAATCTAAGGTTGTTTATGCCTTGATGTTGCACGAGTCCCCAGAGTCCTCCCCTGCAGTAGATACGACACCACCCCCGGAGGTCTCAACCCTTTTAACTGAGTTTGCTGACATTAGTCCGGAGGACTTGCCCCACAGTCTCCCTCCGGCTAGGGAGATTCAGAACACCATTGATCTTATCCCGGGAGCACCCCTCCCAAATCTGCCCCATCATGGTTTGAACCTAACTGAACACGCTGAACTGTAGCGTCAAGTGGATGACCTCCTGACTAAGGGGTACATCCATGAGAGCCTAAGTCCATGCGCAATCCCTGCATTGCTCACACCCAAGAAGGACGGGTCGTGGCAGATGTGCATCGATTGTCGCACCATCAACCGGATCACCATCAAGTATAGGTTCCCTATAACACGACTTGATGATATGTTGGACTTAGTCTCTGCTGCCTCTTGGTTTTCTAAGTTGGACCTTCGCAGCGGATACCACCAAGTCCGCATCCGCGAAGGTGATGAATGGAAAACTGCGTTCAAGACCAAGGACGGTCTTTATGAATGGCTTGTCATGCCATTCGGGTTGTCCAACGCCCCATCCACTTTCATGCGGCTCATGAGCCAGCTTCTCAAGCCCTAAATGGGTAAATTCCTGGTCGTCTATTTTGACGATATCTTGATTGTCAGCCGAACACCAGAAGAACACCTGGAGCATCTTCGCTCCACGTTTGACCTCCTGCGCAAGGAGCACCTTTTCTTTAACACGAAGAAGTGCTCCTTCATGACCAACCGCGTCCACTTCCTAGGCTACATTGTATCCGACGAGGGTCTTTCTGTTGACCCGGCCAAAGTCGAAGTCATCCGGCATTGGCTCGAACCCCGTACTGTGTTCGAAGTCCGCAACTTTTTGGGCCTCGCGGGCTCTTACCGTCGTTTCATTCGGGTTTTCAACATGATTGCAACCCCCCTGACCCAGTGTTTGTCCAAGGAGGACTTTGAGTTGACCGTCGCCACTCAACGCACCTTCGAGACCCTTAAGGATGCCATAACCACAGCCCCTATTCTCCGACTCCCAGACTTTTCAAAAGTCTTCGAAGTCGTGTACGATGCCTCCAGTACCAGTATTAGAGGAACCCTTAGTCAAGAAGGCCATCCGGTCACCTTCTTCAGTGAGAAGTTGAATGCTGTCCGCCAGCGTTACTCGACATACGACAAGGAATTTTATGTCATTGTCCAGTCGTTTCGACAATGGAGGCACTATCTCCTCCACAGTGAGTTTGTCCTTTATAGAGACCACCAGGCCTTGTCCTTTCTCAGCGCCCAGAAGAAGTTGAGTGTCCGCCATGCGAAGTGGGTCAAGTACCTACAGCAGTACACCTTTGTTATTAATCACAAGGCGGGCAAAGAAAATATCGTTGCTGATGCCTTAATCCGAGTCCGCACCCTCCTCTGCGTGATGAGGACACGCATCAACACCTTCAACCATGTTAAGGAGGAGTACGCCACTTGCCCTGACTTTGGCACCGTGCATACTGCCTTGACCCTCACCCCTAATCCTGAGTCTCCCCACCAGCTATGTGAGGGCTATCTCTTTTTGGGGAATCGCCTGTGTATTCCCCGCACATCGCTTCCAAATCATCTGTTTCTCGAGCTACACGCGGTTGGCGTCGCCAGCCACCATGGCCGAGACAAAACTCTTGACATGGTAGAGGAGCACTTTTTCTCGCCCTCCCTTCACAAGGATGTGGAGCGCATTGTGCGCCACTGTGGCACTTGCCAACTGGCCAAGCCATGTCCCCCGAACACTGGTCACTATACTCCGTTACCTGTCGCTGATGGTCCTTGGCGCCACCTCAGCATGGATTTCGTCCTAGGACTGCACCGCACTGCGTCCCGCTTCAACTCCGTCTATGTGGTTGTCGATCAGTTTTTGAAGATGGCACATTTCATATCCTATTCACGCACTGCGGATGCGACCCACGTCGCCCACCTTTTTTTTCGGGAGATTGTCCGTCTCTATGGTCTTCCCCACACCATAGTGTCCGATCGTGACACGTGCTTCATGAGCCACTTATGGCACTCACTATAGGCCCTCTTGGGCACCACCCTAAAATTTTCCACTGCTTACCACCCCCAAACTGATGGACAAACTGAGGTGGTTAATCGTAGTTTGGGTAACTTGCTCCAGTGCCTTATCGGTGATCACCCAAGGTCTTGGGATTCCAATCTCCCCATGGCGGAATTCGCGTACAATAGTGCCACTAATAGTTCTACGGGTCTTAGTCCCTTCCAGTTTGTTATGGGCCATCAACCCCGCAAACCCATTGACTTACATGACCTACCCATGGAGTCCCATTTGTCTGAACATGCATATTCCTTTGCCTAGCATATAAGTAGCTTGCATGATGAAGTTCGACATCGTATCTTTTTGGGCAACACTCATAATGCAATGAAGGCCAACGAGCACCGTAGACCACATCATTTTTCTGTCGGTGAGTTGCTGAGGGTGCGCATCCACCCTGAGAGAATTTCAAACAGGGCTCATTTTAAGCTCCGGCCATGTTACACGGGGCCCTCTGCTGTGGTGCGGCGGATCATCTCCAATGCCTATGTGCTGGACCTACCCGAGGACATTGGCCTCCACCCTGTCTTCAACGTGGCGGATCTGCTCCCTTTCTACGGTCCTTTGGAGGAGCCCTCAGACCCCGACGAGCCTCTACCCCCTAGTTCTCCGGAGGAGAACTCCTCAGAGCGCGCAACGGAAGATGATGCAAGAGCATACAACATGAAAGAAGGGGAAAATCTGACCGCAATGGTGCCCCAAAAATTTTCCACAGAAAGTTCCTCAGGGTATCCAGCGATGGAAGTCATGCCCCGTGAGTCCTACGGACAACTACCTGATTCGGGGGCGGCTTCACATGCACAAGTCTGATTTTCCACAGAAAGTTCCTCGGGTTACCCCGTGACGAAGACCACACCCCATGAGTCCCGCAGACAACTACCGGTTGCACAAGTCTGATTTTCCACAGAAAGTTCCTTGAGGTACCCAGCGACGAAAACCTTGTCCTGTGGGTCCTGCGGATAACTACCGGGTGCACAAGTATGACTTTCCACATAAAGTTCCTCGGGGTACACAACGACGAAAACCTCGCCCCGTGGGTCCTACGGATAGTTCCCCAGATAAATCTTAGAATCGGAGGCGGTGCCACATGCACAAGTCGGAACTCCCACAGAATGTTTCTCGGGTCAACCAGTGACGAAAGTCACACCCCGTGACTTCTGTGGACAGCTACCCGAAGCCGTAGAACTACCCCGACAACCCCATTTCGACTTATACAACCCACCCTACCATGTTGCTCCACCTCATGAAGACCCAAAGGAGCCCAACAAAGTGGTTATTCAGCGATCCCAACGCCCATCTCACCCACCGGACTGCTTTGTGGGTATTATCAGCCCACTCCCCATCCACACCGAAGTGATCCGGCCCAATGACGCTACAAGCCAACCCCCGAAGAGCCCAAGTCCAGATGGGCCTTACAACCACATCAGCAACACGGCCCAAGAGAAGGCTGCGACGATCGTTACACAGCCCAGTACTTCGAAATTCTACTGCTTTGGCGCGGTATGCTATAAGCATGTTTAATCGCCTAACCACCTCTATACGAAGACCAGAAGACTATGCGACCAGCTTCAAGAATATTAGGTAGAAGTTTGTTTCTCTTTTGTCTTGTAGCTGCAACTTGACTACTTTATGGGCTGCAAAAGTAGGTAGTTGTTAAAGTAGCTTGTCTTTTTCTGCTTTGTCTTGTTCCCTTCCCTCTTGTTCTATAAAAGAGCAGGCTGGGGTGTTATGTTCCTTAGTTCTCTTGGTGGTAGAGTACTCCTAGTGAGTTGAGAGCCTCCAGCACTTGTAGAAGTCGAAGTCGGCGCTTCGCCTTCAAAGTTTGTAAGAGTCATGGTCGGTGCCTCGACTCTGAAGTGTTTCCTTCCTGGTTTTCAAAGCAGTAAAGTAAATCCCACCGCCTTCGGTGGGTCAGGTCCGCCTGTTTTTTTTTATTTCGTCGTGTTCATTTCCGTTACGATTTTCGATCTTCCATGGGTATTCGTTCACCGGAGACGTGGACATTCTGCTGTTCATTGGTTTGTTTCAGGTGCATAGGTGTGCGAGCTGTGCCCTGCGAATCCGCTACTTTCCATTGCGACATGCTGAGCTTAAAATCTGTTGCGTGAGAGTGCTAAGTTGCTATGAGGTTATTGCATTACAATCTGTAGTTGCGTGCCATTGTGTTCTTCTGCATTCGTGTTGCGCCGATCAAACTCGACGCTGATTTCATCGTGTTTTCTGCTGCATTTCTGATGCAATTTTCACTTCCCTCGTCTAAAGACCATCTCTCATTTTTGTGTGCATTGTGTAAATCCCTAGAGTATGGCTTTAAGGACCATCCCTCCTACAGTGGCTACATCAGTGGCCACACTAATTGAGTCATGACCAATAGATTGGATTAATAAACTTGAGACTAATTGATGAAGGATGAAAATCCTCGCCCAAGAATCACCCTAGGTATGTTGCTCTACATGCATGCGAAGGCTAGATTTAAGAAGTTAGGGGTTGGTGCACTTGGGCCCCTAAGGGAAGGGGCCGAACTCCTTTGACTCTTCCAAACAACAAGCATACTTCCCAGCACGTCTTCAGTAGTTGGTGATGATGCGTCAAGGTGCATCAACTTCAGCGTCAAGACTATCTTTTAGACTTTGATCTCGGCAATGGAACAATGTCACGGTAAGGGTGTCAGGGAGATGGTGATCGGCAGTGAGAAGCGATGAAGATGAGGGAAATGGAATGGTAACCGGGGTGATGTTCTACTTCATTTATGATAAGGATCTCGCTTTCTTCCTCCTCCATGACCTCTTCCATCAGTAAAGTCTTCTTGGGACAGTTCCTAGAGAGGTGACCGGATTGATGGCAATTATAGCATGTCACCTTAGTGGTTTGGGTAGGCATTCTTATATCTCTCTGGTTACCCTCTATGGTTGGTACTTTGGCTAAAATGTTGGGGCCAAGCGGCTTGCTGTTAGAGGTCATGATGCTAGGCTTCGGTGTGGTAAATCTATATTGTTGCTGCAAATCATATTCAATGTCCATTGCTAATTGATAAGCGTCAGCTAGGGTCTCACACTTGTGATGGATAAATGCTTTCTTGACATCATTCCTAAGCTCTCCTTTATATTAGTTTAAAGATAACCAGGGCTCCTCATTCAAGTCACACCGAAGTAATAGATCTTCAAACTTCCTATTATACTCAATGATCGAGTCATTACCTTGGATAAGTCTGGTGAGCTGATCATATAGTTTCTGCCTATAATGTGGAGACACATACTTCTCTCTCAGTTTCCACTTCATTTCTTCCCAAGTGGTTATGGGAGGTAGACCACTTCCAGCTATCTTGAGCTCTAAGCTGTTCCAATACATCTGGGCTGATCTTGAGTTAGTGCCTTGGGGGGTGGCGCCAATAAGTGTGCAAACCTTGATGGATGATGGATGTTATCTTTTCTCTGAGGAGCTTTGATGGAGGGCTGATCTTGAGTCTTGGGAAGGAGTTGGTGCCTTGTAGTGAATTACAGGTGCAATAAAACCTAGGCTAAAGACAACCTATTACAGCAATTACTAAAATAAAAAAAAAAGACTTCAAAGTAAACCTAGACTAATCCTAGCTATAATTTAACAGCAATTACTGAAAATGCCATAGAGTTTGTAGCGTATTACAAAGCAACAAAACACAAAGTAACAAGTCTTAAATGAGTTCTCAAAATGTTAAGAAGAGTCAAGCATTCATCCCATAACGAATTGGGGTCTTCTTGAGTCTTGTTGACCTTCTTGGTGGTGTCCCTAAATCACTAATCCAATGGCAGGATATCAGTTTAGGCAAAGGGATACATAATGCATGGGAATCCTCATTACTTGCTTAGGAGTTGTTGTCATATGACTTAACTCCAATGACATGGGTAGTAGTGATGTGTTGCAAGATACCTCTCACTACTTATGTTGTTCTATCATCATTGCCATCGTCATTTGGATCCTACGGGGTCACACGCAATAGACTCTTGACGTTGCATTAATCAGAAGCCTTATGATCAAGTTATTGGATAGCTTGGATCTATTTGGAAGATTTCATCAGCGCAATGGGCCTGATGAGTAGGAAGAGAGTTATTGGAGCCAAACTCCATTTATGGCAGGTTGACACAAAATTGACCATGGTTGATCACATTTGGATTAGGGTAGCATTGGATTGGATCCAATGGCTTAATCAAACCATGCCATGAAGTTTGGGCTTGCTCATTATCCAATGAAGCCCAATAACAAGTTTTCATGAAGAGCGAATAGGGCTCAAGGGTATAATAGGGAGAAACATGAACCATTAGGATCCTAAGGGCATAATGGGGTCATGTTGGCGCCTATGGCTTGATTTGGAAGTCTTTGGCACCTTGCCCCTTCTCCTTTGATGGAATGCATGCCTCTAAGGCATGTCTTGGGCTGATATGGTGTTTGTGCAATTATGGATAGGTTGAATGAGGTTTATGGTAAAGTCTTGGAGACTTTCCTTGCCTCAAGACTTCTCATCCTAGCCATACACTTGTCCCAATCCTACCCCTTGCACAAACCGCCTCTAGCAATATATAAGAGACCCCTTGCCACCCCCTCTTGTGGTTTGACTTCTTGAAGGCGTGAGGACTAATACACAAGGAGGCGTGAGCAAGGGCAAGGGCGAGAGCAAGGTGCAAGCTCTCTCTTCTTCCTTCATAGCCGCATCTTCATCTCCTTCTTATCTTCTTGGCGCATGTTAGGGAAGACCTTGGTGTCTTCATCTTCTTCCTTCTCCTTTGGCGCAAGAGAAGCAAGGTGATTGGTGGCTTCTTCCTCCTAGCTGCAAGTGATCCTCTTCATCCTTTCTTGGCGCAAGAAGAGGTAGCACTTGGCGGCATCATCTTCTTCCTCATCTCTTCTTGGTGCATCTACCTTGGAGGTGGCACAAGACTTGAAGAGAGTGAACAAAGGCTTGACATGGCATCATCTCTTCTTCCTCATCTCTTCTTCCTCATCTCTTCTTGGTGCATCTACCAAGTGTGGAAGGGAGCAACGTTGAGAAGGTCAACGCGTGGATACTTGTAGAGGACGAACACTTGGGCATCTTCAACATGGCATCATCATCTAAACGCTCAAGAGAGGTATCATCTCTAACACATCCTTGTGTTTTCTCTCTCGCATGGATCCTTGGGAAAGGAATGTGTTTCGGGTGTAATGCTTATTCCGCTGCGTCCTGGGATTGCAAAAATTTTAAATTACACCCGGCATTCCCCAACAGTGGTATCAGAGCTACTTGCGAGAAACACAAGGTGTACATATGCTTGTGTGAGAAATTTTTTAAAATTTTTTCTTCTATCCATGCGCGTTTCACCTAGAAAGTGTTTTCATCCAAACTTCTCTTCTCATCTTTATGGCCAAAATTTGGATTTTATTTATGATTGATTTAAGATCAAAGGCGCACGTGGTTTTGTCAATTAGGACAGGCATTGTGTCTTCGGACTGGCCGGGTCTCTTGATCTAACAAAATTGCCAGCCGATAGGGTCAATGAAATCATCATAGAACTTGATCTAAATTTTAGCATAAATTTGGTTAAAAGAGTGCTTTGGATGATGATGGCGCATAAGGGATTAAAATTTAAACTTTCCTGGCTTTCAAATTTTATACATGCGCCACTTGATTGGGTAGATATGGTCATAGCGAGTGCCCTCCTGTGTTGTGATGTGGAATAATGTTTCCACCTGTGATGAATGCTTGTAAAAACTTTATGCCACTTGCATGTGGCTCTCTCCCCTAACTTGATGTAAAGTTTTCATGTATTCTCTCATCTTGCTTTTAGAATAGATGTAGAGTAGTTTGCTTAAGATAGGTTAAGGCTTCATCAACACAACAAGGCGTCTTCTTCAACCGGATCTTGGAGGTGCCAACTTTGGAAGCTTGGTGATGGATTGGTGGTTGGAGGAAGGATACATGCTTTCGGCTTATGGCATGGGCTGATTTGCTTGAGGGACTCACAACCCTTAGATGTATGATAACATATCACTTGGCTCGTGATAAGTTATATGTATGAAAAGGGCTATGACCATATCGACCATAATTGCATGCCTGTGATGGTTTATTATTCTGTCCTTAGCATGCCTGTGATGTTTTTCCTTTTGCTGCCGCAACCTTAGGAAAACTGCATGCAAGAAAAGAATAAAATAAACGTGCAAAAACTCTCTATGAAATATCAAGTCTATAGCCTTCTAATGTGTAGCCCTCATCAAACTATCGATCAGTGGTGTTGTGAATTGTTTCCCACCCTCGTGGGACACACCCACTTATCTTTAGTAGGTGTGTGGTGGCAATGGTTTCCCCAGTCCATTTTAACCGGGCGCGCCTTCGCAAGGAAACTCGTTGGCCCTGGGCATAACAATCAGATCAGACTTAACTACTTTTTCATATGTCACTGACATGATAAATCACTAGAGGCAGCTATTGAGAGGATAGAGTTCTGTGCTGTATCCAGCCCTCGCTGGACACAGGGCGCCTAGTCTGTCTCAACTAAGAGGAGTTGTGCACGGGATAATTGGCTGGCATGCCTAACTAAAAAAGCATGAGATCACTCTGTGCACCCCAACTCAACCTCGTGAGTCGCAGAGATCTCATGTGAAATTAGGATCCTACTCACTTATTTCGAAGTTGAGGTTTTGAGAGTTATCAACTTGTATGGAAATAGTGGGAGCATAGCATTTAATTTAAAGTCCTAGTTAAATGCTTTGTCATAGTACTTATTTTACTTATCTGTTTATTGTAGATGATAGCATCTCCTAACCTTAGATTAAAACTTTATAAGAATAAACTGGATGGGACAAATTGGACAAAGTGGTTCAAAATTTTGTCCAAGATACTAGAACAAGAAAATAAGGTGCATCTTCTTGAAAGACCTCCATCCCAGCCAGTATATACTTTTGTACAGGGTGGGAGTGGAATGTCTATCTTGAACATTGTGAAGATAACAAACAATACACTGCTCTTGTCTTAGAGTGCATGACCCTAGAGGTCCAGGTTGAGTGTGATGAGATAGGGATTTATGATCTTATCATACATCTCAGAGGTCTCTTCACACCATGCTCTCTAGAGAGTGATCAGGAAAGTTTTGTTGGATCTTCAGAATGGTTGCCTAAATCCAAAAATGACCATGATTCTGGTTCTTTGAAGCTAAAGCTTCTAAGGAGAGGGAATGCATGGACATTTCAGGACGGATTAAGGCCCAAGAAGAGCATGGCACACAAGAAGGGATGTAATCCATCTGCTTCAGGTATTATGTTATGATGACACCAAAATTCATAGTATATTTTGTGTCATTTCATTGGTCTTTTAGTGTCATATTTATGCTCTTTTGCTTGTTTTTAAGCCTTATTTGTCAAATATTGCGGAATCTATACCCTTTCTTATTTTTCATGATTTTTAGGTAAAAAGTGCCATATTTTGATAGATTTTGAAGGATTTGAGCACACGAATGGATTCCAGACGTCGAAACGAAGCCGCCCGCCAATTTTTATGCAAATCGGAGCAAGTTCGAAAATTACACCCCTAGGTGTAATGGATATTACGGTTCTAATTTGTAAATTACGGCAGTGCCGTAATGGATTTATTGGTACCGTATTTTTGGGCCATTTTGATTAGAAAATTTCTAAATTTTTGAGAAAATTACGGTAGTGCCATAATTATTATTACGGTACCCTAATTTGACCCAGTTTGCCCGATTTTTCCATCACAAAATTAAAATAATGATTTCGGGAGATCCAGAACTCCAAATTGAGATCCGGAAGATGCTACAGACTTTTCTCAATGAGGAGAAGATAAAGGGACTAAAAGCCCCAATATTTAGCCAGAATCGAGTGAGCAATCAACAGAGAGGCGCTTAGGGTTCGGCCTCACACCAAGAGGCGTAGAGAGCACCTCAGGTCGTGATTTTTACACTAAAGCTTTGCTGGAGGAAGGGAGGACACACCAGAAGTTTCAGAGAAAAAGGAGATCAATTGGAGGAGGAATCGATGAAATAAAGGCTCGGGCACTGTTCATCGAAGCAAATTACGGCTGTAATTTCTATTACAGCCTTGTTGTAACGTTGTTTCTCCTTTCTCTTGGTTTTCTTTTTACTATAAGACTATGATTCATTGTATTTCTTTTTCCATGCGAGCTTAAACATATTTTGGGACATGGGGTGTAATCCCTTTGATTTTTAATGACTAGATAACTATTATTTTCGTCATGATAATCCTTGTTGTCATAATTCTACTTTTGTGATGAGCCGTCATTAATTTTTCTTAGATTTATATTATCAGCATGTTTTAGAATTTTATGAAATAGACTGAAAGGTTGATCGTGAAATTTGGAACCCTAAATAATCATTAAGTTTGGAACTTATCATAAGAGATTAGGTTTGTTCTTTGAATTCTGATGCTTAGTAATAGAATTGCCATGTTTGATAATATTGATCTAGGATTGAATTAATGTTATAAACATTAATAGATCTTGCACGAAAGTGAAGATCGGTCTATTGGAAAACCTTAAGTAGAACTTGTGTTGAGACTCGGATGCACGAAAGTGATCCTTGAGATTCCACTTGAGATTATCAACATAGAATTCGGATGCATGAAAGTGATCCTCGAGTTCTTCGTTTGATGGTTTACTTATTTTCAGCATTGGGATAGATCTTCCGTGAAAGCAAGGATTGGTCCCTACATAATTGTCTGCACGAAAGTGAGATAATCGTTTTAGGAAGTAAATTAGGTCTTTATCATAACAAGATTTGACTAACGACCTTTTATTCATATCTATTCATTGAAATTAAGGTGGATGAAACCCTAGTCCCAATTTATCTCTCTGATTATCTTTCATATTCTTTCTATTGCTTACTTGCATCATATTCGATTTACTTAGCTAGTGAGAATACAACTATTTGGTACTTAACAATAAGGTCTCTATGGGATCGATACTTTTCTTTATTACTTCGAGCATCCGTGCACTTGCGGACACTACAAGTTTAGGGATAACAAGTTTTTCGAGCCGTGTTAGGGTGTGACAATAGCCCTGTATGCCAACACTTAGGTTTTGACCGTGACACCCGAAATAAGTCTACCTACTTGTACTTATAAGTGTGTCCTTTTGGATCACAATATGTTACCGAGGTCTTTATGTCTACTTCTTATTCATGGGTACTGGGTACCGCATGAAGAGATTACATATGTTTTTCATATGCAGAAGCTCAAAAGAAGTAGGACAATGAGGTTTGGTGGGATCGACCCTCGAGTTAGGGACGAAGCATTGGATGCTGCTGTTAATATCATCTCACTGCCTTCAAGACTTCATCTAGAACTTTGCTATTATGTATCAGCTTATGTATTAGAACATCATATCCATTCCTTTGGAAAGGACTTCAGTTTGAAATAATAAATGACATTGTTTCTTCATATCTGGGATATTCTATTAAAGTGATACAATTGATAATAGTTTGTAGTTATGTGTGTAACACTATAATAGATCAAGAACAATGATTCAAGCACTCTCACTTGGCATTGTCACTTGGCCCATGAGAACAAGTCTATGAACTTTGGTGGTCATTATCCTCCTGGGATTATGATACAAAATGAGTGTTGTTTAATGAACAAAGTTGACAGATGCTCCCTTCACCTAAATGAGGAGAGTGGGATAGAAGCTTGTTGGATCTAGTACACAGCAATGTGTGTGGACCCAAGGAAATGAGCATCAAAGGGTGTTGTATACTTCATCAGGTGTGGACATAACTTATCCAACCTAAGAACTTTGGAAAAATCCAAGAAATTTTGAAATGAAGTATTGAATCAAATTGGAGGATCTATTAAAGCACTTTGATTGGATCAAGGTGATAAGTGGAGAATTTGATGACTATCCTAAGGAGTGTGGGGTTATCTCATAGCTTACCAGGAACACCACAACTGTGTGGTGAATTTCAAAGAAAGAAAGAGGAACACATTGGATGTGGTTCCATCTTTGAATAGTCATGCAAAATTTACTACTTTTGACGCCATGCAAATAGATGTACTGTCACTCCATCAGAAAGTGTGTCTAAAATAGCTTTTGAATTGTAATCTGCAAATATCCCATTTCATCTAAGGATTTGTGATGAAATATGCAGTGATTCGAAAGTATGTGGGCACTGTAGAGTGCTGTTTCTATCCCATTGAGAACAAAATATTTGTTGCTCAAACCTGCTGTCTTTCTGGAGGAAAATTTTCTTTTGAAAGAAGCTAGTGGGAGTAGATTTGATAAAGATGAGGTCCAAAGTCAACCATAAACAATCAGACACAGATGGAGAGGATTCTTACATACAGGTTGAAAGTCAACCTAAGTTCAAGTAACACAGGAACCACATAAGTCTAGATGGATTTGAAATGCTCTCACCGGTTGTGGGCATTTCGAATTTTTTATCAAGGATGAACCTAAGACTTATGAGAAAATGGAAGAGGTCAGTGGACCAGATTCCAAGAAATGGCTAAGCGCCATGAGGACCATAATGGAATCCATGTCTGCTAATCAAGTGTGAGACTTGATTGAGCCGCTGAAGGGGTAACACCCATAGGCTGTAAATAGATCTTGAAGGAAGATAGACATGGAAGGTAATAGTGTTACCTATAATGGCAAGCTAGTGAATGAAATTTCAGACAAGTCCACTGGGTGGATAGTGATGAAATTTTTACCAATAGCAGTGTTTGAGTCCATTAGGTATCTGCTTATTCCGTTTATGGCATATCGTAATGTGAAACTGCTTTTCTTGATGGACGTCTAGAAGACAATGTCCATATGGAAATAGCTGAAAGGTTTTTCATATCAAGGCCATAAAGATATGCAAGCAGCTCAAAATGAACCTGTGATTACAAGAAGATCAATGGGAGCACCATAATAATTCTTGTTCTATATGATTGACGATATTCTACTCACATGAAATGACATCCCAGCTCTTCAGACGGTCAAGTCTAGGCTTGGGAATATTTTGAGAAGAATAATCTAGGGAATGATGCCTACATCCTAGGCATGTGGATCTATAGATAGGGATCCGAGAAAGTCATTGCCCTTTAGTCAATCTATATTCATCTAGGAGATTCTGGAGAGGTTTTTTTTGGGTAGTTCCAAAAATTGATCCCTTCCAGAAAGATATGGCCTGATCTCTCAAGGATACTATGTCTTATGACATAGCTGGAGAGTAATAACATGAGTCTAAAATCCTGATACATTGAGCATAGGATAGATCATGTTTTGTGCAAAGTGCACAAGACTGTATGTGGCAAGTGCTTGGAGCATGGCTAGTTAGTTTCAATCAGATCCCAGTGTTCTACACTGGATAGCTTTGATAGAAATCCTTTAATACTTGGGAAGTATAAAGGATTGAGGTCTAGTCTATCATAGACAGGAAAAATATTGTGTATAGGGGTACACTGATACTTCGTTCCAGTCTAATGACCATTGATCACAGCCAGGAGTTGCATTTTGCCTTGTTGTGGTGTATGCCGGAAGAGCTTTATGCAAACCACAGTGGCAAATTCTACAATTAAGGTTGAGTACATTGTAGATTCTTGTGGCAGCCAAGGAAGCAGCACTTGAACTTGATTCAGTTCCTAGTGCTCGATGGTCCAATATAATTCTTATTAGGGCCATAGCATAAGAGAAGGAACTTAGCACTGAAGTATGTACTGCAGCAATATCATGTGATCTTGGAGATCATGGATAAAGGTGATGTTCAAATTTGTAAAATAAACACAGATAGCAATCTGGAAAAACCCACTGACGTAGCCTCTAGCGCAGCGGAAGCTAAATAAGTCATACTAGAGACATAGGAACTGACTAACATCAGTTGCCCTTGGTCTTAGTGCAAGTGGGAGATTGTTAGTGTATATGCTCTGCAGACCAACGTATGGACATGGTCTGGCATAATTTGAATGTACTTTGATAAAATTGATATAATCAATTAAGGCATGGTCGTTATTATGCGGATTGCTTTATTTGCGTTGATGTATTGAATTGCTTATATAATGTCCCAGGTGTTTGGATCGGATCCATTCTCATAAGTCATCCCCAGTCAAGGTGTCTTAGTCGATATGGGACAACTTTGGTGCATGTGAGACTGGTGTATGGGCTGGTTAGGTGCGGGGCACACTAACGCAGACATACAGGTGCATTGGATGCACTGGAGTGACCCACTGTGAGAAGTGACTTATCTTGTCAACAGGTCAATCTCACATGCGAGAGGTTTGCATTGATCCTTAGACTTGAGGTGTTCATGTCCAGATTTGATGATGGATGTGTTTTGATGCAGTCTTACATCTCTCCGTAAATGGGAGACCAAAATGATTGTCTTTGGGTATCATAAGTCACATAGAGACATGAATGATCAATAGCAGGATTTGCCCCTTCCGTTAATTGGAAGTATGATATCCACTTTGGGGCGCCTCACCTCATTGGTGCATGACAGGAATATGTGGCCACACTGATTGAGTCATTACCAATAGAGTGGATTAATAAACTTGAGACTAATCCAATGGTAGGATATCAGTTTAGGCAAAGGGATACATAATGCATGGGAATCCTTATTGCTTGTTTAGGAGTTGTTGCCATATGACTTAAGTCCAATGACATGGGTAGTAGTGATGTGTTGCTAGATACCTCTCACTACTTATGATGTTCTATCATCATTGCTATCGTCATTTGGATCTTACGGGGTCACACGCAATAGACTCTTGACGTTGCATTAATCAGAAGCCTTATGATCAAGTTATTGGATAGCTTGGATCTATTTGGAAGATTTCATCAGGGCCAATGGGCCTGATGAGTTGCAAGGGAGTTATTGGAGCCAAACTCCATTTATGGCAGGTTGACCCGAAATTGACTATGGTTGGTCACATTTGGATTACGGTTGCATTGGATCGGATCCAATGGCTTAATCAAACCATGCCATGAAGTTTGGGCTTGCTCATTATTTAATGAAGCCCAATAACAAGTTGTCATGAAGAGAGAATAGGGCTCAAGGGTATAATGGGGAGAAACATGAACCATTAGGATCCTAAGGGCATAATGGGGTGATGTTGGCGCCTATGGCTTCATTTGGAAGTCTTTGGCGCCTTCCCCCTTCTCCTTTGATGGAATGCATGCCTCTAAGAAAAGTATTGGGTTGATATGGTATTTGTTCAATTATGGATAGGTTAAATGAGGTTTATGGTAAAGTCTTGGAGACTTTCCTTGCCTCAAGACTCCTCATCCTAGCCATACACTTGTCCTAATCCTAGCCCTTGCACAAACCGCCTCTAGCCCTATATAAGAGACCCTTTGCCGCCCACTCTTGTGGTTCGACTCCTTGAAGGCGTGAGGACTAATACACAAGGAGGTGTGAGCAAGGGCAAGGTCGAGAGCAAGGCGCAAGCTCTCTCTTCTTCCTTCATAGCCGCATCTTCATCTCCTTCTTCTCTTCCTGGCGCATGTTAGGGAAGACCTTGGTGTCTTCATCTTCTTCCTTCTCCTTTGGCGCAAGAGAAGGAAGGTGATTGGTGGCTTCTTCCTCCTAGCCACAAGTGATCCTCTTCATCCCTTCTTGGCGCAAGAAGAGGTAGCACTTGGCGGCATCATCTTCTTCCTCATCTCTTCTTGGCGCATCTACCTTGGAGGTGGCGCAAGACTTGAAGAGAGTGAACAAAGGCTTGATTCTCTTCTCGAGGCTGGCACCAAGCGTGGAAGGGAGCAACGTTGAGAAGGTCAATGCGTGGATACTTGTAGAGGACGAACACTTGGGCGTCTTCAACATGGCATCATCATCTAAACGCGCAAGAGAGGTATCATCTCTAACACATCCTAGTGTTTTCTCTCTCGCATGGATCCTTGGGAAAGGAATATGTTTTGGGTGTAATGCTTCTTTCGTTGCGTCCTGGGACTGCAAAAATTTTAAATTACACCCGGCATTCCCCAACAGAAGCACCAACTGTACCACTCAGTTTGATCCTCTTACTATTTATGTTACAAATAGAACTATCCATATAATCCATTTCACAGAGTACCCCTCCCATAAAATATGTTTGTAAATGAAAAAGGACAAGAGTTGTCCTTTCTTTCAAACTTCAATCCTTTCTTTGCCAAGCAACGAATGGATAGAATGTTTTTAGTAAGTGAAGGTACATAATAGCAATAATCTAATTCTAATTGAAGTCCAGAAGTAGAAATATGAGCTTCGCATGCGGTATCTAATACCCATGACATAGAAGTAGAAAGGTTGACTTCGGTAACATAACTACCTGAGCATGAAGATGAGGCTCTGCCTCTCTTCTTCTCATTCTGAAGTCGCACCATGTCTTTCATCATGTGAGGTGGTCCTCCACATGAATAGCACTTGTTATTCCTGACCCTTTCTATCTTTATTTTCAATGTCTTATTCAAGCCTTTCGGCTCAACACATTGAATGTCTACTTTAGGAGGGTTGAGCTCAACCAATTTATCAAAGTGCTGCCTTAGATTAGAAATAATCTCAGAGGCACTCTTAGATTCATATTGCCCTCTAAATTCAGGTGAAATGTTGGTTAGCAACAAATTAGCAACCTCCAAAGTATCATCCTAATGCTTATCATAAGCATCCTTCTCAGCCACTGAGGCCAAGCATGGAAGTGGCTCAGGAATAAGCTGCACATGGACATAGAGCTTCCTCTCGAGCTTGAGCATAGTTTTCAAGTTCATATACCAATCCAGTAAGTTGGATCCAACCAACTTATCCCCTTCCAGGGCAGATCGCAGTGATCATCTGCTATTGTTCGTAGCCATTATTCTACAACAACCAAAAAATAGCAAATTAGTACTACTTTCAGATCATTTAATCTGGACTTGTATTAAATGATCATGGCTCCCACTATTTTAATTCGAATTGACAACCCACAAAGTCAATTGGGAAATCTAGGA